>APFE030543676.1:2187-16400 GCA_000404065.3 Pinus taeda
AAAGTATTGTTATCTGGTTTTGCACATTCTTCTTGAGGACACACTATACCTGGTTGGACTTGGGCACGGAGGGCTAGGGAACCTGTGGAGGTTTCCTGGGCTAGGAATTTGTTTCCTAGTTGGCTGGGAGGTAAATCCGGTTGGGTTGGTGAGAAGGAGCGTTCAGCTGGAGCTATATGACAAAGGTATCATCATCAACTGCCGGAACAGGTATTTTTCCATGAACTACTCTTGTTAAGTTGATATCAATGGAATGCTCATCTTAATTTATGTTGCTTATGATAAAATGATAAGATGTTAAATGTTTAAAATTTTGTGAGAAGGTCAGCAAGCTCCTTTTATTACTTGCAAATCAACAAGTAAAATAGATCTGCTAGTGTATAATAGAATAAGACTCTAATAATAGGAATCGGGTTCTTACACATGGTATCAGAGTCAAGTTCAAAATCTGGACTCAAGGCCCACTAAACCCCAAATATCGCTAGAAAGAGGGCTTGAACCTCTGACCTTGTAGCTATTAAACTGTTGTGGTTAACACCTTTGGCATTGTCTTTTGAGCTGAAACATAAAATGTTAGCTTTCCGCCCACTTTGGTAGCTATGTTCCGAGAGGATTACCATGGTTTCCATGTTGTCAAAACTCTCACTGGGATTGTAACTAGCGCAACAGTTCCAATCCTTCCAAAAACAAAATATATAATCAGTTGGTTTCTGGTTTCATAAGATTGAAACAGAAAGTGTTAGCTTTCCGCCCACTTTGGTAGCTATGTTCAGAGAGGATTACCATGATTTCCATGTTGTCAAAACTCTCACTGTCTTCTAATAAAGTAAATGTAACATTTGATGCTTCAACTCAAAATCAGAATTAACACCACAGCCAGCGCTCTCAAAGCCAAACCAGCAAACGCCGATAACAACAGAGTGAGAACTGTGTGCGAGCAGGGTCAACTTGAAAAATGCACGCATTCTTTACATTCATTGGACCGGTTCTCAAACTCTTCCACATATGCATGTCTGCTTGAGGAATGCATTCAGAAGAAAAATATCTCAAAAGGAAGATTAGTTCATGCCCATATGAATAGTAAAACCAGATATCTCTGTCCTAAACATCCCTTTTAAACATGTATTGCAAATGCGGAAGCATAGACGATGCATGCAATGTGTTTGACAAAATTCCGCAACGAAATGCAGTGTCATGGACTACGCTGATTGCAGCTTATGCCAGAGATGGTTATGCCGAAGAGGCTTTGCAGTTGTTTTATGAAAAGCAAAGAGCAAGCATCAAACCAAATCAGTTCACCTTCACCAGTGTTAATGGGGTATGCACAAACTTGGGCACTCTTATGGATATCCACAAGGAAGTAATCCGTCTAAGGGAGCATGTCCACCACTGCCACCGCCAATAATAGCAATTATTATAGCTCTGGCCATAGCCCTAATGGTCCGGGAACTGTTTTCAATAGGGCTAGGGTGATTTCTCCTTTGAACAGTCAATCTTCTCCTGTAAGTAACTCTCCCCCCCCATCAAATTCTATGCCCAGCAGCAGACTCCTTTCTGGCAACCCAATTTTCATCCAGGGAACTTACAGACACCGGTGACTCCTTTCAGGTCCCCTGTGCCAAGCTACAACAGTTCCCATGAGTCATCTGGTCCACAGCATTATAGTAGTCCATTTGAGTTTTCTAATTCCAACAATGGGAGGTAGTCCAAGCCCTAAACAAGGATGAGGAGGCTTGCAAGGGCGGGGAGGTCGTGTTAATGCCTCTGCTCGCGAAAGACCAGATTTGTTTGTGAAGAAATCAATGGTAGAAAACCCATGGAAGAATCTGGTGCCGGTAATAATTATTAGCAAGGCATCCAAGGACACAAGCAATACTGTGGTCCGCAGTATCGAGGGGAATCGATCTGATGCTCAGACCCCACAATCACAGCAGTCTGGGTCTAGCAGTTTGAAGAAGATTAAACCTTCACGAGTCAAACACACTTTCCAGTCTGGTCCACGCCTTGCAGAAAGCCTTGCCCTATCGTTTGCAGAAGCAATTGCAGAGGAAGCCCGCAACTAGAATTCGGTATGGAATTCTTGTGTCAGAATTATCAGATTCTAATCTCTTATAATTATTGACCATGTAAAAATATACTTATTTATCTTATTTACACAGCTGGTATTTTCAGTTAGAATCCTTATGATTTTACATCCGCGTGCTGCTCTGGCTTCTAAAGACAACCATAAATATTTCTTCTAATGGTTTCTGCAGGCTCTAAAGGTCTGCATTTATGTTTGTAATTAGTAGTTATGGTTATTTTTTGCCGTTTTCATAGCATAGAAGTATTTATGAATTTACTCTGAAGTCACATAAATTTCTGCATGTGAAATTTGTGGGTCCCACTTTCCAGACTCAATCTTCCTCCCAAATATTTATATCAGTTTCATTTTTGAGAACTTTCCAGTGCAATCAGTAAGACGATGCGTGTTAAGTTTTAACATTTAAATTATGCTTATTCTAAGAGTAACTATTTTGAAGTTTTTTGTATGAAAAGGGGAATCCTCTTTAGTTGCACCTCTACTAACGTGAAAACCTAAGCAACAAAATACGTTGTCAAAAATTTGAATACTTGATCAGCTATGATCCAGTTTTTACAGAGAACATTCAAATGAAGTAACTACTTAATAGTCTATGACTGAACAGACATGGCTTCGTATAGGAATTGCTTAAGTATGTATTGGATCTTTCTAAGTTGATGCCATTAAGCTATTTCTTTCGCGTTTCATAAGTGCATCATGTTCACAAAATTGAAAATCCAGTTCGAATTCCTCTTGCAATACTATTATTGTGCTGAAAGTTACTTCTACAACTGAGGCTAGGGAAGATGTTGTAACACAGGGAACACTGGTGTCACTATATGTCGGGTTGAAATCAAAAGTGTAATGTAACAAATGATAGTAACAATACTATATGTTGGTCAAATGGATATACAAAAAAAAACATCTATACTTTTTTTCCACATAACTATCTTGGGAAAACCCTCCTGGTAATTTCCCTCATTTGAATCATCGTACTCAGGGTAAACCATAGATTCTTCAGGTTACAAAGTCAGGTCAACAACAACATTTGAAATTGTTACAATGATATAGTTATTATGAGCTCTACATGTCACTTGTGGGAATTGAACTTGGGTGGAAAGGATAACACTCCTCTCAACCACCTAGGGTAGAGCCAATTGACAAAAAAAAACATCAATAAATATGAAAAAGATATGATATTTACAGTATAGAATCTATTATAGAGAGGCACCAGATTTACACAAATAGAATATAAAGAGAGATACTATAAATAGGAGATTTACATGGAAACATTGTTACAATGCAGATAAAAATATCTTTTTTTTACAGTAGACAAGTATCTATATATATAATGAAAATAATACCCTGATTATACAAAACATGAAAGATTATCATCATTCCTCAGAAAGTGCTTGTCGTTGAAACTTGGATTATACTATGCTGCGCTTTCCTGTTCAAAATCCCCAGCTGAAGCTCAGTCGCAGTATCAAATAAACTTTAAACCTAATCATGGATGCAGCAGTGCTGAATTGGTGGCATATAGATATACAGATATATCAGTCAACAGTAGCTCTTGAAGGTCTCGACTGCGTGCTCACCTGCAGTGCAATGCAGTGATGCAAAGCCGGGCACACAGAAACCAACAGAGCGAAGCACACGAGAGAGCACACAGGATCCTTGAATGACAGAAGCCACGAGAGAGCACACAGGATCCATGAACGGACCCTGCAGATAAAAATATCTCGACAATAATCAAAATTTTATTTCTACATTTCCATATCTCCATAAGTTCTGAGTTTTTAACTTCTCAGTTATGGACTGCAACAATCCTAAGCTCCTTTTGAATGATACAAAAATTTGTTCTGCAAGGATTTGATCCCTTCCAGTGGTTAATACTAAATAGATCCAGGTTAAGATGGATCTGAGTTGGTTATTCAAATCAACTAAAAGTTATTCTGTCATAAAAATGCCAAATGGCTTTTGATGAAGCACTATTTATTGACAAGGATAGGAAACATCTTGTTTTCTTTGATCATGCATCACGCATTAAAATGTACCCTAGCATTTCTTACGGGAGCCAAAAATATTTTTGTTCTCTGCATTTTTCCGGGTTCTGCTTCAGCTTTTCTGCTAGACAATCAACAATCCGAGGTAAAATCCTCTTTTCGTGGCATATAAAAGAAATGGAAGCACAATCTGCATGCTACATACACACCTCGAAGCAAGGAAATCAATAACAGTTAAACTTTGGGAAATATGGTTTGAAGAGTTAGACCAGTCAGCAGATCCATCTCTGCTGGCACTATGCTCCATTCCATTTTGTGAACCAGGTGCTGCGTGGAGGTCAACAATAACCTTTAAACCATGTACGTGACCCCAGTTGAAGATGGAATGACAAAATTCCTCTGACGTATAGAACTCTAACGTTCTCTCCATCTGTGTCCAATGATCAAACATTGAAAATTCATCCCACTCTATAACAACTACATAAACTTTCATTGGACACCATATTAGTGGGAAGTGGAAATGAAAACCTATCCATTGTATGCCAATCTTTTGAGTGAGTTGGCATAAAGCTCTGCTCAAGCAATTGCCAAATTAAGAAATGGATAAGCTATAGGATCCTTTTCCCTTGAGTATCCAGGCATCTCAGTCTATCCATAAGTGCACGAATAACGTACTGCCGAAGAGTGTCCTCATAATATGCCAATGCTAGCCTCTGATTTTGCTTGATGATGGTTGTGTTCCTACGATCAACAATCAATCTAAAGTAATCTTCTTAAATCACTATGGATATAGGATACTTGTCTCTAACAAAGAGACTGGAGCAGCTTCAATTTTCTGCCGTGTTTTTGTCGCTGTAGGTAAGGTTGGTGGTGACAGCACACTGTGTTCTTTCCTATTTTCTTACTTTCGTATGGACTTGAAAATGAACTATGTTTTGGCATTTTCCCTCGTGTTGTAACTGAAGCAATTTCTGTAAATGAATCTAAAAATATGGTCTCTTTACTGGTACTGTCATCTGTTGAAAACTTAATTTCATCATCAGGCACTTTTGATTGATAAATCATTTCATGGGTATCTTCAAGTTTTGAGAATTGAGAATCCACTGGAATTCTGTTCTGGGACGCCTGATTATTCTGCTTCTGGTATTGAAATTTGTCAAACCTTGTAATACAAAGCCACTTCCTTGAGATCTCGATGTCATCTCCACCCACTATGGGTATGTGCCATGAGCCCCTCTCAGACTCCTGAATTACAATTGAGTATGGAGGTGGCATGTGGAACCGTGGACCATACTTAGTAAAGGTAAATCGAACCTGGTGCCTTTCCTTCCATTTGGAAAAAAAATAAAAAAAAAATAAAAAAAAATAAAAAAAAATCATTCCCTAGCAATGCAAATAGATGGTCTCTCATTTCGTCAACTATTATGAGCAAGCATTTAAATCTTACAGCTGCATATAACCAATACCAGTCATCATTTGAACCGGTTGGTGTGGTATATAGTGCACCGACTCTTTTCCATTTTTCAATTAATAGCTTATTCCCAAGTTCATTTGCAGGCCCTACTCGTGTGCGTTTATTGTGCAGGATGATCAGTGGCCATTTCTTTTCTCGGCTTCTTCCCGTATGCTATTGACAACAGCATTTAACTGGGAGAAAGAGAAGTGCCGCTCTGCAAAATTTTGTTGATAGAGGCACACATTTTCACCATCAATAATAGCTTCATATGGTCCATTATTATCCAACCACTCCTGATATGTGGTGAAGTCGGATTCGGCCTCTGAAGAGCTAAAGCTGTAATAGATTTGGCAAATTTTTCAGTCTCTGATGGATCAATATCAATTGTAACTAATTGTTCCCTGCAGCATCTGTAAACACCCTTATGGTCATTGTGGTGTGCCTAATTTTCCATTCCCCTTTAATCAACCAACCCTCATTTTTATTTTTATCTGAGCTAAGCATGTTAGCAGTGATGCTCCTTCGGCAGATTCCATGAACAGGTTACATAAGAAGGTACTGCTTTAAAACAGGGATTGAAAGTTTTATTGAAAATAACAAGGCCGTTGTGGAAGAAGATAATCGAGATACCACAATCCTACAGCAAGAAAAACCCCCGGTATTCATCAGAAATCAAGTGATGATAATGAAATAGTCATAAAAGAAGAAGCTTTCATGGCATCCTCTGAAGATGATGCAAGCATGGAAGAAATTTCAGTCTTTCAACCAATTTTCCAGATCTTATGATGAGTTTGCTGTCCAGGAAATTAAAAAAATATGAGTATATTCCAGAGGAAGGATTGTGCTAAGAATTTGAAGGACAAAACAATGTATATCTGAGAAAAGAATACCACAATAATTCTGACACATGCATGCATCTGGATTGGTATCTTCGGTGAGCAAAGGAAGATTATATATGGTCTACATTGATAAACTACCAATCTTTGATGACCCTCAAGAGATATGGGATGATCCTAATGACAAATATGATAAAAGCAACCTTATTTATGACATCTATAATGGTGAAAAGAATGAGCCAAATTCCACTAGAAATTTGCCTCATGAAGGTCCTTCCTTTTGATGATTTCCTTGAGGATGATAATCATAATGTTGAACTTCCATGCTGGACAGCATACAAGGAAAATAATCCCAGAAGTTGTGGATCTTATCTTCTACAAGGCAAATATCATTCAAGAGAGACGCTGCTTTAAACTTGGAACTTACTTCCAATTCAGCTTCTATTGCTGAGTTGTAAGGCTACATTTCTGGTTTGAAGTTTGTAGAAATGCCACAATTCAGCTTTCAGGAATTTATACATTCCTTTTCAAATTCACGGAAGGTTCAAGTCTCAAGATCCTAAACAAATACAATCATACTCTTGTCAAACTGTTTGATTAGATATTCCAGCTACACTTGTATATATGAAACACAACTTAGGCTACAACATTTTAATACTACACATTCTGTCGGAGTGCCATTGCACCACTATGGGCAATTGTTAGTATTGAAGCCAACCAAGACTTATGCCTGGACTCCCTCCAAAATTCACATTAGCATAAGGACTACAATAAACAACACCTCCACTTCAGCATGATACTTTTGTTTTGTCACATTAACATGACTTTACATCTCAAAAGATTCTTTGAATGGCATTACTACAGGAAGCATGGCTGAAGGGTATTGAACTTTTGTCATTATCATGACAAGCACATCAACTTGCCACACTGCTTGATAGACTGAAGATAAATATATATTAGTTCAGTCATGTGCTGAGTCATCCTAAAAAAAAAAAAAATAATATGATAAACATTGAATTGGTTGGATGTAAGGATAACACAATTAAAGGTTGGGATGGTGAAGACTTGAATAAGGCAATTATTCCATTTGTTTAATTATTTCTCATTTGACAGGTCATATTGTGAGTTGCATTATATATCATGAAATTGTCTTAGTACTAGTAAATAATGATTAAATATATAATAAATTTGAACCTTTGACATTTAGAGGAAATTTCTCCTATATGAGATCGTGCTGGAAACAATTTCTGAAGTTTTGAGTCTTTTACGTGATTAATTAATTGGTTTCGAAGATGAAAAAAAAAAAAAAACCATCAAATTGGAAGAGTGAGATTTTTTTTAAAAGAAATTATATGCATAAAACTTATACTAGCACCTTCTAGTGGAATTGCTAGTGCACTAATCCATTGCTCGCCATTATTTTGGTTTTGGTACCACCTTATAGCATATCCTGGTTCAAATGCTATTTTCCATGACGGACAATTGAATATCTTCAACTCTAATTGTTATTGAGGGGTTCCACCAAGATGTCACATGAGAATTTATGGTGCCCATTTTGACGTAGACAACTATCTACATTAAGGTTTTATGTTGCAGTTCTGTATTATTTATTTAGGAACATTGTGTAATATTGATGCATTTGGTTGAACATGTGAAACTACTTAGGTTTGATTTTGATGATGGAAACATTTGATGTATGACTTACGTGGTGATGATTTATCTAGTACATGACTTATCAGAGCTATTGTCGTTTCATGTATGGCTTAAGTGGATATGATTTATCTAATGAATGACGTAGTGAAATTATGATTGTTTCTAGTATGAACTACAAAGTGACATATGGATACTAGACTTAATAATGTGATGATTATACGTCTTGTGCACGAATGAGAGCTAACCTGTAGGGAGAAAGAATTATATGATAGTCGAGAGCTACTCTTCCATTGAGGGAAGGTTGAGACATCTTATGGGGAAGGTATAATGCACATTGTTCTATTACATTTGGTATCTACTTGATATGCACTCTTATGACATGAGTAAAATGCAAATGACAGGTGGCAAGACGACCTAACTAGATTATTCGATGACAAGTCCAACCAGCTCTGTTGTGTGGTCCGTGTTGTGAAGGAGGGGTGGAGGTGTTTCCCACCGTGTATCCTCCGAAACCTAGAATCGTGGGGAGGACAGCTGAACGCTCCCCCTAGACGTGTGATGATGATTGCCAGTTGCCTGCTGGGGGAAGTTAGGTTGACGTATTCGACACTCCCACAATGATGGTTTTATCAGTGGTTAGTATGGTCGTTTCCACTGATAAAGCAGCAGAGGACGAATAGGGTGGGAACGGAAGTAGGCCAGGGTGGATAGGAGGATATAGATCAGTTGGAGACTCTTGATGGAAAGAAATGTCATTGTCGTACTTATCCGATTTCATTGCTATAACTCTCTCCGGTTGCTATGCTTTCAACTCCTTGCATCTTTTCATTCTAACTTCGGGATGAAGTTTTCTGAAGGAGGGGTGTATGTAATGCCCCACTTAAATCTTATCCTACAAATTTTGTTAATGTTTACATTATCTAAAAATATTGAGAAATATAGGTCTAATATAAAATTCATGATTTCCATTATTTAAATTCTCCACTTACCTTCTCAAATTGAATATTGGGTAGAATTTGGTCTCCTTCCATTATTTGAAAATGTATGTATTCATTTCACATTACCCAATGAACCCTCACATTTATTAGGGAGAAGACAAGGTCCTCTCCATGTAATTACATTTCACATTCTCCAATGTACCCTCACATTTATTAGGGAGAAGACATAGTCCTCTCCAACTCATTATCAATATATATATATTCATTTCACATTACCCAATGTACCCTCACATTTATTAGGGAGAAGACATAGTCCTCTCCAACTCATTATCAATATATATATTCATTTCACATTACCCAATGTACCTTCACATTTACTAAGGAAAACCCATTAAATTCTCAATTTTATATTCATCTCACATTTCCAAATGTACTCCTAGCTTACTTAGGAGAAGAGAAGTCAACTGTAAGGATGGATGAGAAGTTAATGACATTAATTAGAGGTGGTTGAGATGGAGAAGGGAAGGAGGATATAAAAAGGGAAGGGAGAAGGAAGAAAGGGAGTGGGGGTTTTGCTTATGATTGTGGGGGTTGGTTGTGATTGTTTGGACTTGTTATGATTTTGGGGAGACCTTGGAAACCTATGGAGGTTTCTTGGGTTTGAGAGGAGGAAAGTATTGTTATCTGGTTTTGCACATTCTTCTTGAGGACACACTATATTTGGTTGGACTTGGGCACGGAGGGCTAGGGAACCTATGGAGGTTTCCTAGGCTAGGAATTTGTTCCTAGTTGGCTGGGAAGTAAATCCGGTTGGGTCGGTGAGAAGGAGCGTTCAGCTGGAGCTATACGACAAAGGTATCGTCATCAACCGCCAGAACAGGTATTTTTCCATGAACTACTCTTGTTAAGTTGATATCAATGGAATGCTCATCTTAATTTATGTTGCTTAAGATAGAATGATAAGATGTTAAATGTTTAAAACTTTGTGAGAAGGTCAGCAAGCTCCTTTTATTACTTGCAAATCAACAAAAATAGATCTGTTAGTGTATAATAGATTGCGGCTTGAATAAATGGAATCGGGTTCTTACACATGGTATCAGAGCCAAGTTAAACCTCTAGGACCTATGGACCCTTATTTTGGCTTCCTTCTCAAATTGTTAATTTAATTTACCTCCTCTTTCATACTCTAATCTGACCTTGTAGTTGTTAAGCTGTTGTGGTTAACACCTTTGCCATTGTCTTTTGAGCTGGAACAAGAAAATGTCAGTTAAATATCATTCATTCAACACATAAAATTATTAGTCACCTAGCAGAACAATCACTAATCCGTCTTCGATCCATTTTCTTATTGAAGTGGAAAGGAATTGAATCTTCAATATTCCTCTATACTGTCACCGTAATGAGTTAATTTTGGACTACTGCTTTACTGATAATGAAGTTGGCTTGTATATATATATATATATATCAGAATTTATACTATGACAGTCCAAAGTAACAAACTTCGTATATTTCAGAGATGAGGATATTCGATTCTGCTAGACATTAGAGATTTTCAAGGCTGCAAACCGCTACAGGAGGTCATCCTTTAATGCTATAAATATGCAATGAACAGACTTCAATAGCCACAAGGATCTGAGGAAACTATAGGCTGCTAATTACAGAGTTGTCCACACAGTTCCGTCCTAAAAACTAAAACAATGCTGCAAGGAGGAATTGTTGTTGCCCTAAAAAACCGTCCATTTTAAGCTTGGAAGTTAGGGCAGTGATCTGCATTAAAAGAGTTTATCCCAACAGGGATAGAGAGAGGGAGAGAGCCCCTTTTCTTTCACCACAACCACGCACGGAGGCCTTCAGGGCTCCTACACTGATGGTGAGCTAAGATCATCATCCACCTCAGGAACAATGCATGATAATTGTCCCCTTAGTTCCAGTTCCAGTCCAACAGTGCCTGGAGACACTCTCAAGGAAGCAATGTTACATATTTCAATTCAGACACTCAATACCCTGGAGGGAATCAGTTTTTATTCAGGTCCTTATCCAGAGCGTCCGGGTGAACAAGACTGTGCATACTACATGCGCACAGGTCTTTGTGGTTATGGGAGGCATTGTCATTTCAACCATCCCCCAAACGAAAAACTGGTACACGTTTCATCAATTCTCCTAAACACCCATAGCGCAGTTATTGTTATGGCGAGTAGATAATTGTTTTATAATAATAAAGCATGAATTCGTAAGAACTTCTACGATCCGATTGGCTTAGTCCAGTAGTTAGTGGGTCTGATTGCAGGCTGGAACAGAGAATCCTGTTGCTTGTAGCACTACGGGCAGGGGTCGCATTGAATCCATGTGATATCGCTGCCTGTGTCTATGAGTAAAAACATTCCAGAAGAAGGGGTGTTGAATCCCACTCTCAATATAATTCCCTGTGCCAATCGTTTGGCCTGAGGCAACCCAGCTCTCCAGATCCTCATAGGAACCCACAGCTGAAGCATTCTCATGAGCTACATCACTTTGAAGAATCCGAAAAGCCAAGACAGGCCATGGGACATTGGCAGGCCTAATTGGAGAACAGGATCCATAAATATGATGTATTGGCAATCTCAGATTGTTCTCATCAAGGTCAAAAGTTGGATTTTTACCAACAGGACAGGGATCAGTCAGGCTTCTCCATTGCAAAGATTCCAGACTCGTGAGTGCAAAGCCATTGCTATGATCCCCTTTTTCTAATTTCAGATAAGCCAACAAACACAAAGCAAAAATGCCTACATGCTTATGTCCTGTAACTTTTCTGCCTGCCATAGCTGGCATATAGCTCTGAGAACTTCAACTTGTCGATGTCTATTCTGACATACAGGTCTCGGAATTTGAACTTGTCAAGATCTGTGCTTCACAGTGTTTCTTCCACCATTCCTTCTGGAATTCTGCATGTCAGAGAGGCAGCCATACTGGACTACGATGTGCAATTCACGCCTCTTGTGGCTTCCAGATCCAGCCCTTCTCAGTATTTTGTGAGCATGACAGGCATCAATGTGGGCGATGAGTTTCTTCCCATTTCTGCTACTGTCATGGTCGATTCAGGCACTGTTATTTCTCGGTTTGAGCAGTCTGCATATGGGAGATTGAGGGATGCATTTACCCAAAACCTGCTCGTATATCTGGTACTCTTACGCGTGTAATAAATCCAGCTGAAGCCTATGGCAGCGGACAAGTATACAAGCTCTGTGTTCAATGACAGTTAATGATGTGTTGGGCAAGTTATTCCATCACAGGGCATGCAATCGTTTTAATTCTACTCTGTTTCAACTTATCCTATCTAGCGTCATAATGCAATCTGTAGCGACTTGTGAACCTTACTTTTATAGCCATAAGACCTGCAAATGGTAAATCTTTGAGTTCAACTCTAGTGGCACTTATGTTATGAATATAGTTCATAAGAAATGAGACCCTTGAAATGGAAAGATAGTTGGTGAACCAGGCTTATATTGCTGATGTTTCACGTTCCTTAGAAATCAAATTGTTCATCATATAGTCTCATCAAATGAGGATGGGGATTGTTCAATGTTTCAGCCATATCTACATTCTGGATACTAGAAACCAAATTTTCATAAATAAACTGAACACAACCACCATCATAATTGAGCCTACAAATGTTAGGTTGACACAAATAGGGCTCTGCCATTAGTAAATAGAATCTAACATGAGCAATTTGAGTAGCATGGTCAAGTGGAACTAATGATCGAATAATTTGCTTTGCAAAGAGGATAATCAATCTGTTTTAGGCTACTTCATTTCCAACTTATTTGGCATGAAGTGGTAAAAATATCTCTGATTGATAACCATACAATTGGTCTAGATTGGCCTTTGTGGTGATGTGGTGATGCTTGCTACATAGACTAGTGATGAAAAATATATGTGTACCTTGAAGAAAGGACAATGACACTGTATACCCAATCAAGATATTTTTTTAGATGGACAGGTAATTTTAGATGGGCATTCCTTTCCACACAGTTTAATATTACTCAGTGTCATCTAGAGGACAGGCAGACATTACAGTCGATGTGAACAGGAATAGTTTCCAGGAAAATAGCTTGACTGTAGTTAACATTTCTAAAGTTAGGTTCCATCCATACTTAACTGTTAAAATCAAATCCGAAAATTTTTGGGTGTGTAAACCAAGAGGGTATTCATCTAGATTTCTAAAACGCAATTTTCAGCTTGCTGGAAATTCACTTTTCAGTGATATTTTGGTTGAGGGGAGGCCCCAAAAGCCTCTATTTTAACCCTCATACATTTTCCATCCCAAGACTAATCATCTAGTAGTGCTAAGGCACTTGTAGGGTGGTTGTCATACCCAAGTCAGATTCTTGTCCCTACATTTTTTGTAGATTTTACAATTTTCCACATGGGACAACAAGTTGTTTTGAGTCATAACTCTCTATAACCAGTATCTCATTTCAGGACGCTTATTAAAGGATCTCATTTCAAGACCAAAACTGATCAGAAGCATCAAAAACACCTCTAAAACCACCACTAAATCATGCTATGAAGGGCATTCATGTTTACAGAAAAATGTGATCTGCTAAAGAAATATTACAAAAGAAATACACATCATGACACCAAATAGAGGCCACACAGGCTTCCCTTTCCTACATAAGCAGAGAGGGAGGACCAGCATGTCTGCTTTGGCTTCGATCTCAAGAGAGCTATATCTTTTATAAAAATGCCATATCTAGCTGAAATCTGCATAGCCAAGTCTGATCTAAAAGTTGAAACTTCATACAATGGAACGAATTATGTCAACATGAGAAGTTGATTGACATCGTCATTTATATTAGAAGATGCATGCTACTGTAATCGCATCCTACATACTCCAGCATATCTACTCACTGATCCATTTGTCCCTAAAAAGGTGCCCTTTTCATCAAAATTTCAAAAGGGGCAACAAAGAGATGACTGGATATTCAGAATGATCACCTATAGACATTATTTTCACAATTCCCTGATTCATACTATTTAACTGCCAAATATAATATTCACAGCTAGTTTTTCAAATATTATATTAATGTTTGCGAGATCCTAAATCTATATCCTTTCTGTGCCATCACCTATCCCAAAACCTTCAGCCATGTACCATCACTCATGGATGGTTTTGACTTTCTCTTAAACCCTGCTATTGCTGATGTTGCTTCTTCTCAGTCATAGCATTTTAGCTAACTTAGTCATTACATTAGAGTTGGAGATCACAAACTAACGAGATCAAAT
>APFE030543676.1:19237-47381 GCA_000404065.3 Pinus taeda
CAATACTGGAGCCCACTAGACATATGTACAAGAGAATATCTTATAGGTAGGGTAGAATGATGAGAAGTATTAATAGTTGGAAAAAAAAATATTATAGCAGCAGGGTGAGGGTGATCAGTATGAGGATTATCACCTCACAACAGATTGGATTGGTCAGATTCGGGAATAAGATCTAGGTGCCAGATAACAATGAGTTGAAGAATATTATTTTGAGAGAGTTTCATGTCAATCCCTATTCAAGCCACCCATGATATCATAAGAATTTGATAACAGTTTCTAAATGCATGGACTATCAACATGTGAAATCTAAGTGCAAGCATCCAATTGGTTTGTTGTAGCCTATTCCAATTTTAGAATGGAAATTGGAGGGAATTTCCATGGAATTCATTATAGGATTACCTAGGACATCAAAGAAGCATGACCCCATCATGGTTGTGGTTGATAGGTTGAGTAAGGTATCTCACTTCATTATGGTGAAGTATACAAATTCAGCTAGTGAAGTGGCTCAAGGCTTCATTAGGGAGGTAGTGAGGTTGGATGGAGTTCCTAGGAAGATTTAACCATACATATATGAGAAGTTTAATTCCAAGTTTTGGAAGGATTTTTTCGTAGGCTTGGGGACATAGTTAGCCTTCAATACAACTTATCATTCATAGATATATGGATATATGGAGAGGGTTAACATGATCCTTTAGGATATGTTGAGGATGTATGTCATGCATCAAAAGAGGAAGTGGGAGGAGTATCTTCCACTGGTGGAGTTTTCTTATAATAATGGGTGTCAGGAATACTTGAAGATGAGTATATTTGAGGCTCTCTATAGGTGGAGTTGTAATACTCCTATCGGCTGGAGGGATCCAGTGAGAAGGGTGTTTGTAACAGCCCCCTAGGTCTACCCAAAGTGACCATGGCAACTAGGGTAAACATGAGATGAGAGGCTACTATGATCAGATTCTAACTCCTATGTGACCTTAAGGAATAGAAGTTAATGGAACATCACACACAGTCATCCAACATCATCAAAAGAACCCTTAGGAGACAAGTCAGCCACTCAAACAGCGTGTCCCTGGGTCCCACTGTTGTTTTGGATCTATTAGGCCATAGTGACTCTCATTCTATGGGAAAGGGAGTGACCAACAACCTAAATTCACTCTCACAAGCCTACTTTCCAGCAAATCTGGACCAAAAGTGCCAGTTTTTTTCCATCGACCTCGAGATTTAAGCCACTTTTCTAGCCAAAAATATTGGCCTCTACCCAGAACTTCCTACAACCTTCATAATTCATTAAAGACATGATAACAATGTTGATCAATCAAAATCAATCTCAGGACTAGGCGTAAGCATCCCCAACTGGGACTGACATTCTATCAAACACTTGGCATCAATGTAACCTACAGTTCTAGGATACAAGTCAGAGCATAAATGACTAAAACAACTTATGGAACATAACCAGAAGGATCACCTCCTTCTCCATTGAACTACTACATCATCAATTATGCCTTGCATCCATCCATTTAATAGTTACAAGTAAATACATGAAATAACCATGACATGAACCAATCATTTAGCCATGATTATACCATCATAAAACCATGTAAATATTAGAAATAAGATAATCCTTAAATACACATATAAATCAGTGCAAAATGAAGAGAAGATAGCTTTTATAATCATAGGCAAATCCGACCAGATTCGGGACTTCCACGTACCACCCGACCATAGACATGGCTGAACCAAATCTCTCTGTTAGCTAGTTATCCTCATACCATATTCCAAGCATGAATATGGGATATCATAGAATAAACAATCCAAGAACAAGCAAGGGAATCTAGAGGTTAAACCACCTCCACCCTCATCAAACCATGATCACACCAAAACCGGTGCTCCGATCACAACCAACAGAACTTGGAATGCCATCCAGAATCCACATTATCCTTGAGGAATTTTTTGTCCCCTTGTTTCTCAAGATTTACCAAAATCCTAACCCAGTTGATTAGGCCCTAAACCAAGACATCCCCCTCAGGCTTTACTGAGTATCCTGCCAAAACTAGTTAAGGGATTCATAGGCCTTTAGGAATGGTACTTGAGACCACCTCTGCCCCAGATTCTGAAATCCATCCAAAAAACAAAAGATCAAAAACTTAATAAACATCCCAATAATGTGGCATCTCGAAAAAGGAAAGGCTAGACTAAAAACCACTGTCATAACCTGGCGAAACCATGTCACCAAAAACAATAGAACCATACACCAACATGCAAATCCATGCATGTCCAAACTAGCTAGGAAGTCACACATGAAAAAGGTTACCTGCAAGTATTCCTACTGAAGAAACTTGATCCTACTTCCCTTTCCTTGATCCTTGCTTGTCTTCCTTTCCCTTTGATTTCTTTTCCTTCCTTGATCCAAAGTTAGAGTGCTCCAAGAAAATTCTAAGTGACCAAGAGAGTGAGAGAGAGAGAGAGAGAGAGAATAATGAGAGAACTCCAAACTTGAACTTGAAAAAAGTCATGAACGGATCCTGAAAAGCCTTTCTATGCATGAGGTATCTAATTTCTTCATTTTCCATTATTTTCCTTCAATTTCCTCCTCACATGCAACATGTGACCTTTCACCTTACTTTTCTCCTAATTTCCTTTATTTTCATAAATAAATGTGCCAAAAAATCATTTTTTTCCTTTCAATGCCTTTACTTTAGCCTTTGCCAATTTTCCTTAGCCAAAACACACATCCAGTGATGCCCACTAGGATATATTTGCCCAACATTCAGCTGGGAATAAGTGCCCCTTAATTGTAGTCTTATTTGGCTTTTATTAACTTTTATTACATGAAATTTTCACCAGGGTTGTTATAGAACCCTCCCACTTGGGGGAACACCATGCTCAGTGTTAAACCACACCATAACCTTAGTAAAAATATTGAAAAGAAAACATACTACCTATGGAGCTTTATACTTAGCTCGTCGCAATATTTACAATGAAATACCTACTCAAAAGCAAAACATCATGACAATATTACAAGATAACAACCAGAATAATATGATACTCATACCGCATATTGGAACTTAATAACTTAGCTCATGGAAGTATTTACATCCATATATATATACATACATATGCCAAACCAAAACTACTATGTCTCAACCAAAAAACAATGAAGGATATAGGGATTGCATCTGATCCGCCATCTCCCATGTAGCTTCTTCAGGCCCAAAGTTCTTCCACTGCACTTTAACTTGCTCTATGGCTTTATTCCTAAGCATGATATTCTTCTATTGCAATATGCACTGAGGATCTGGATGGAACTCTCCTTCTTGATCCACCTGCAATATAGACCAATAAATAACATGATAAACATCCTTTATATACTTCTTAAGAAATTAAATATGCAAGACATCATGGAATTTCACTGTTGGAGGCAGTGCAAGTCAATATTCCACTGGTCCAATCCTCTCAAGGATCTCAAACATTCCTGCAATACCGTGGTGCCAACATGGCACATGAACCAATCCTCAAATAGCTTTTCCTAGGATTGATGTGCAAATACACATGCTCCCCAACTTGAAACTCCTTGAACAACATGTTCCTATCTGCATAGATATTCTGCCTATCATACATTGCCTTTAGATTCCTCTTTATAACCTAAATTGCCTGCTCCATGTTTTCCATCATATCTTGTCCAATCAGTATCATGTTCACTAGAGAACTCTGACTGATAGGAGTATTACAATGTAACCCATACAATGCCTCGAAAGGACTCATCCTCAATGACTCCTGATAACCATTGTTGTATGTGAACTTAACCAAAGGAAGATACTCCTCCCATTTCCTCTGCTGGTGCATCACGTACATCCTCAACATATCCTCCAAACTCCTATTGACCCTCTCTATCTATCCATATATCTATGGATGATAAGTTGTACTGAAGGCCATATCTATACCCAAGCATGCAAATAGCTCCTTCTAGAACTTGGAAGTTAACTTCACATCTCTGTCTGACACAATCTTCTTTGGAACACCATGTAGTCGCACTATTTCTTTGATGAAAACATGTGCTACCTCACTGGTTGAATATGTAGTCTTTACTAGAATGAAGTTAGCTACCTTGCTTAACCTGTCAATCACGATCATAATAGAAGCATGTTGCCTCACTATCCTCAGAATTCCTATGATGAAATCCATGGAAATGACCTCCCATTTACATTCTACAATCGCAATAGGCTGTAGTAGACCACCTGGATGCTTACATTACACCTTAATCTGCTGATAACTGAAACATATAGCCACTAACTCTGTCACTTTCTTCTTCAAATTCGGCCAATAGTAGAACTTCTTCACTGCCATCAACGTATTTTGATATCATGGATGCCCCAAGTATGGCTTGGCGTGAAACTCCCACAAGATAAGCTTCTTGAGCTCACTACAACTTGGCACATAGATCCTATCCCTGAATCTCACCAAACCATCTGTCATGAGACGATAGTCTACATCTTGATCACCTGTACCTGTACTCTATTGTAACCTGTGTGATCTCCATGTATTTTTCATCTCGTTTTCCTGCCTGCAAGATCCTATCCTATAACTCTGTCCCATAAGAGCTCATAGTTGTTATATGATTTACCTATACCTTCCTACTAAGAGCGTATGAAAATTGGTTCTCCTTCCATTTTATATATCTAATATCGAAGTCGACCTCACTAAGGGTAGCCAACCATCTATCTTTCTTGGCATTTAGATTTGGTTGGTCAAACAATTACCACAACCCAATTTGATCGCTCATCAGCACAAACCATCTGCCCAGAAGATAGTGTCTCCGCATCTTCAATGCATGTATGATCACTACCAACTCAAGATCATGTGTTGGGTAGTTTTTCTCATGCTAATTTAGCTTTTGTGACTCAGAGCACACTATCGGTCCTTCTTTCATGGTAACTCCACCAAGTCCTCTCTTGCAAGCATCTGCACACACTACAAACTACATTTTCAGATCCGCAATCTTCAACATTGGTGCATGTGTCAACAACTGCTTAAGTTTCTCAAAACTAGCCTCACATTCCTCTGTCCATTCGAGCTTCTTATCTTTCCGCTGCAATGATGTGATAGGATATGCAATGCATGAGAAATTCCTGATGAACTATTGTAGTAACCTACCAATCTCATAAATGCTCACCTCATCTACATTCTTAGGATTTTCCCGCTCCATGATGGCCCTTATCTTTTCTGGATCCACTACAATGCCTTCCTTGGAGACAACATGTCCCACATCCTCAACCTGAAATAATTTACACTTGCTAAGCTTAGGATACAACGAATTCTCTCTTAGCAACCTCAACACTACTGCTAAATGTTTGGCATGTTCTTCCTCATTTTTAGAATATACCAGTATGTCATCAATGAATACAATAACAAACCTATCCAAATAAGGATGCAACACACTATTCATCAAACACATAAACGTAGTTGGAGCATTAGTCAAACTGAATGGAACAATAAAAAACTCATAATTCCCATACCTAGTCCTGAACGCAGTCTTGAAGATATCCTCTTCCTTGATGCGTACCTAATGGTATCTCGATCTCAGGTCGATCTTAGAGAACAATGATGCTCCCTTCAACTGATAAAACAAATCATCAATCCTTGGTAAAGGGTACCTGTTATTGATTGTTACCTTGTTCATCTACCTGTAATCATACATAATATGAGAGTACCATCTTTCTTCTTTACAAACAACACTAGTGTACCCCAAGAAGATACATTGGGTCTAATGTATCATTTTTCCAACATCTCCTTTAGCTACAACTTCAACTCTACCAACTTAGGTGTGCTCATCCTATAAGGTTCTTTTGATGTTGGAGTTTCCCCTAGCACTAAATCAATATAAAAGTCTACCTCAATATGAGGTGGAAACTTTGTAATGTCCTTGGGGAATACATCTTGAAACTGCTACAAAACTAGGTACCTTCTCAATACATCTGCATTCTCAACCTCATTACCCTTGCCACTAGAAATGTGTACTGTAAACATCACACAACGTTTTCTGCAAATATTCTTAGCCTGCATAGCGGTAACTATCCTCACTCATGTAAGATTCTTCTTTCCCTGAAAAGCCTCCTTTCCCCACTATCATCCACACACTCAATGGCCTTGTCGAATCAATCCACTTTGGTTCTATGAACATATAGTCAATCCATACCCAAAATCATGTGATACGATCCAAATGGAAACATTTTCAAGTGTGCTTCTGTAGGCATACCATTTAACTCTAATGAACAAGCTCATACCCAATGGTGAACTTGCTTCTTTGTACCTGTAGCCAACTGTACCAACCAATATTATGCATGCATTTATTTTATCAAGCCACACTTATCCACCAAGTCAAGATTAATATAACTATATTTAGATCCAGGATCAATCAAAATAGAAACAACTTGATCATAAAGCTTACCGTCAATCTCAATGATTGGTGCCTGATGATCTTCCTGCCTTCTGTCCACAACTGCATATATTCAAGGAATGTTATGGCCAACATCACCAATTGTATGCGCCTCCTGAGCACTTTAGATATAGGGTCTACCACCACTATGATATTATGAACAATCATTCTTACAATGATCCTTACCACATATCCAACACTGCAATGGTTCTCTACCACTTCCTCTAGCATGATTCTCTCCATGTCCTTTCTCAGTTGTATTGGATCTCTTGTAAGAAACTACATTTTCTTTCTCACCTAAATCTTAAGATCTTCCTCGCTTGGTGGCCACCTTTCTTCAGCTTTCTCATTTCCTTTCAAGTCATGCTTCGACTCAACTTTGTGCTTTGACTACTCATAACAATGCTTCAACTTTTAGATGGCCTCCTCCAATGATCTAGGCTCATCGAACTCAATACAGTCTTTATATGTTATTGGCAGTCTATTGATGAATCTTTGAACCTTTTCCTTCTCCTCCTTGAGGTAAGGTACATATGTCAACTCCAAAAATATGATAGTATACTCCTCGTCTATCATAGAACCCATCTACAACTCATAAAACTCCTTATCTCTATCATCATAGTACCTCTCAAACAAGTACTTCTTCTTGAAGAGCCTTTCAAATGCATGCCAAGTCAAATCATCTTCATCAATACCTTTAATATTCTTCACATCTTAACAAGAAATATCTGCTTTACCTTTAAGACTGAAAAGGGCTATCCTTTCTTTCATGTTTTATGAATAATCATGCAATCAAAAGAACTTCCTCATACCAAGCAACCATGCCTCTACATCCTGTGATTTCTTCATCTCTCCATCAAAGCCTAGGTGGCTTCACCTTCTTGAAGTCATCGAGAAAGTATCCCCTACCAGCCCCCCGTAAGGATGACAGTGATGACGATCATGATGTCTATCAGAACCAGAATTAAAATAGTACCTGTGTCCAGTACCTCTCCTATCTGGAGTGTCCAACAACTTTGCATATCTGATTGTGTTAGATCTATCTGACCTGTGCCCACCATAAGACCTGTGTCTACTAGGATACCTACTACCATATGCACCATTAGTCCTTTTATCTTGCCCATGGTTGATCTAAAGTGGTCTCTATCTGCAAATCTGGAAAAATCTGAAGTAGTATCACACTCACCTATTCTTGTTTCTCTTGTGCCTGCATGATTTTAACATTGTTTGCTTCGCAACTCCTTATTTCTTCCCGCAAGCTTCTCAATGTGTCTACTAAATCAGAAGAATTTCCCACACCATGTTTCTTATCTGATGCATAGGGAGATTTTTTGTAGTATACCACCTTGCTAGTCATTGATCTCTTTGCTGCAAGGCACATTATGTCAGCGAAACCAAATCATAATAAACCAATGCACCTTAGCATAATTCAGGGAGTATATTTTTTCTGCAAAATCATCAAATCAGTGTGATACATGTATAACATAATCATAATATCATGTATCTCATTAGGGTCTAGCCATTAATGCAAGACCATATCAACAATGCATGATATGACCTCATGCATGACAACAACCATTACACCATTTTCCACATTTCCCCATGCAACTATCAACATGCATAATCAATGCCTAATCAACTAAATATACGCATAAACGCATGTATTCAAGCATAAGAGATCAATTCTTGTAATCAACCTACAATACTAATACATGTAATCAAATAACCAAGAATGCAACCCACCATACAAGGTTGTAATCAAGCTACATATAAGCATATAACTAGTCATATACTCCTGACAATGCATTCCATAAAATCGACATCAAGTTCCTCATGATAACCTTACTACAACCATGATTAATATGATTCAATGCAACAAGAACATGGAACACAAGTGTAAGAGACACACATGCAACTGACATGCATGCATGAACAACACACACTACCCATCCAGTCGGAGGGGTGAACCACACTCTGATACCAATCTGTAACACCCCCTCCTATGTCTACCCAAAGTAACCATGAAAACCAGGGTAAACATGAGATGAGAGGCTACTATGATTAGATTTGACATCTATGTGACCTTAAGGAAGTGGAATCGATGGGGCATCACGCATGGTCATCCAACATCATCAACAAAACCCTCAAGAGATAAGGCAACCACTTAGAAAACTTGTCCCTGGGTCCCACTATTGTGTTGAATCTCTTAGGCCATAGTCTCTCTCATGCTATGGGAAAGGGAGTGACCAAAAACCTAAAGTCACTCTCACAAGGTTGCCTTCCAATGACTATGGACCAAAAGTGTTTGTTTTTTATCAGCGACCCCAGATTTAAGCCACTTTTCTAGCCTAGAATCCTGGCCTCTACCCAAAACTTGCTACAACCTTTAGAATTCATTAAATACATGATAAAAATGATGATCAATCAAAATAAACCTTAGGACTAGGCCTGAGCATCCTTAACCGGGACTGACATCCTGTGAAACACTTTGAATCAATGCAACCTACAGGTCTAAGATACAAGACAGAGCATACATGACTAAAACAACTTATGAAGCATAACCAGAAGGATCACCTCCTTCTCCATTGAACCACTACATCATCAATTAGGTCTTGCATCCATCCATTTAATATTTACAAGTAAATACATGAAACAACCATGATATGAACCAGTCATTTAACCATGATTATAACCAGTATAAAACCATGTAAATATCAGAGATAAGAAAACCATTAAATCCATATATAAATTAGTGAAAAAGTAAGATAACGTAGCTCTTATTAATCATAGGAAAATATGACTAGGTTCGGGACTTCCATGTACCACCTGACCATAGAAATGGCTGAACCAAATATCTTTTTTAGCCAATCACCCCCGTGCCATATTCCAAGCATGAATGTGGGATCTAACAGAACAACCAATCCAAGAAAAACCAAGGGAATCCAAAGGTTAAACCACCTCCACCCTCACCAAACTGTGATCACACCAAAACGGTACTCTGATCACAACCAAATATAACCTGGAATGCCATCCAAAATCCAAAGGTTAAACCACCTCCACCCTCATCAAACCGTGATCACACCAAAACCGGTACTCTGATCACAACCAAATATAACCTGGAATGCCATCCAAAATCCATCACTATCCTTGAGGAATTTCCATCTCCTTGTTTCTTATGCTTTACCACAATCCTATTAAAGATCACTAGGCCCTAAACCGAGACATCTCCCTCAAGCTTTACCATGTGTCCTGCCAAAACTAGTCAAGGGATTCCTAGGCCTATGGGAATGGAACTTGAGACCACCTCCACCCTAGATTCTGAAATCCATCAGGAAAACCAAAGCTCAAAAACCAAATAAACTTCCTAAGACCATGACATCCATAAAAAGGCAAGTCTAGGCTAAAAAACCACTGTCATAACCTAGAAAAACCATGTCAGCGACAACAAGAGAACTATACACCACTATGCAAATCCATGCATGTAAAAAACCAGCTAGGAAATCACACATGCGAAAGGTTACTTGCAAGCATTCTTGTTAAAGTTGCTTGATCCTGCTTTCCTTTCCTTGATCCATGCTTTCCTTCCTTTCCCTCTCCTTGCTTTTCCTTCCTTGATCCAAATTTAGAGTGCTCCAAGAATACTCTAAGTGACCAAGAGAGTGAGAGAGAGAGAGAGGGAGAGAATAATGGGAGAGCTCCAAACTTAAACTTGGAAAAATTCATGAACTAATTCTCAAAATCCTTTTTATGCATGAGACCTCTAATTTCTTCATTTTCCATTATTTTCCTTTAATTTCCTCCTCACATGCAACCTATGACCTTTCACCTTACTTTTCTCCTAATTTCCTTTATTTTCATAAATAAATGTCCCAAACATTCCGTTTTTCCTTTTAATGCATTTTCCTTAGCCTTTGCTAATTTTCCTTAGCCAAAACACACATCCAGTGATGCCCACTAGTATATCTTTGCCCAACATTCAACTTGGAATACATGTCCCTTAAATATGGTCTTATTTTTCCTTTATTAACTTTTATTACATGAATGTTTCACTAGGGCTACTACAATGTTGATTGGACCAGATATGTTGGAAGAGATGGAGTAGGATATGCAAGTTATTAAAAGAAATTTAAAGGAAACACAAGATAGGCAGAAGAGTTTTGGGGATCAACATAGGGTGTTCAAGGAGTTTTAGGTTGGGGAGCATGTGTACTTTTGCATCAATCCCAAGAGGATCTCCTTGAGGATTGATTCATGTTCCAAGCTAACACCTCAGTATTGTGGGCCTTTTGAGATCCTTTAAAGGATTGGACCAGTGGCCTACAGACTTGCTCTATCGCCATCGGTGAAAGTCCATGATGTTTTTCACGTTTCATTACTTAAGAGATATGTACAAGATGTTGATCATGTGATTGATTGGTCCGTATTGTAGGTGGAACCAGAGGGAGATTTCAATCCAAAGCCACAATGCATATTTCAGAGGAAACAATTCATGCTTTGGAACTATGCAATAGAGCAAGTTATAGTGCAGTTGAATCATTTTGGACCCAATGAAGCTACATGGGAGATGGTTGATCAGATGCAAGCATTAAATCCTTATTTATTTGCATGTTTAAACAAATAAGTTTTTGATGTGTGTGTGTGTGTTTGTGATTGTAAATACTACAATGAGTTGTATTATAAAGCTATAATAAGTAGTATGTTTTGTTTTCAGCAATGTTCTAGTCATAAGTGTCATAGAACATTGAGGGTAGTGTTCCCTTAAGGGGGAGGGGTTTATAACAACCCTTGGTTGATGTTTCATGTAAATGGAAGGACATTATAAAGGAAAAATAAGACCAAGGTCATGGGACACTTATTTCAAGTTGAATGGAGGGGAAAACATTAAAGTGGGTATCATTATGGTTAATTAATGACTATGGGAATTGGCATTAGCAAAAGGAAAACATAAATAAAAGGAAATTAATTCAATAAATAAAGAAAAATAGGAGAAAAGAAAGATGAAGAGACAAGAATATGCGTGCAAGGGAAATTAGAGAGAAAATAAAGGAAAAGATAAAAGGGAAAGGAAGAGACGCAAATCATCAATGATAAAAAGTCATCTGAGAAACAAATGACAGTTGATGAGATTTTGACAACTTTTGGATCAATTTCAACTTTATTTTTTCTAAGGAAGAAATCAAACTCCAAGAGGAGAGAGAGAGCACTTGTTCACAAGAAAGCAAGCAAGTAAAGGACAAGCAAAGTAAAGTAAGGGAGCACAATGAGAAGACTTGAAGATCAAATGTAACAGGTTGCATGTGTGATTTCCTTGTTGGGATTTGAATGCATGGTTCATGCATTTGGTTTGCATTATTACTTTGTTGTCATTGGCATGGGTTTTTCCTAGATTGATAGTGGTTACAACCTTTCCTTTCCATTTCCTAGATATCCATGGTGTGATGGGATTCATTCTTAGTTGACCTTTGGATTTCCAAAACATTTTGGATCTGGGTGACATGGTCTCAGGAAAATCCCGAGGGTTGGGGGTGGATATGGTTTTCTATGGGAAGCCCTTGACAGGTGAGTGGAGATAGGAAAATTCCCTTCAATACGGTGAATAAATTCTGAGGCATCCATGTTTGTGTTGGTTTGTTGATTTCTAAACCGGTTTTGGTGAAATCACTTTGATTTAGGGTTGATGTGGTTTAGCCTTTGGATGATCTAGTTGGTTTTTTTTTGCCCATTAGATCCCACATTGATGCTTGGAATATGGCATGGGGGTGATTGGTTGAAAAAGTGATTTAGTTAAACCCAATCTATGGTTGGGTGGTACGTGGAAGTCCCTGACTTGGTTGGCCTATGCATATGTTATTATGTGTTATTCTTATTGAGATCAATGAGAACATGGATTGGTGATTGTGTTTATTTCATAAATGGTTTTTCATGGCTTCATTCTGGTTAAGTGTTGGTTATAGGCATGGTTAAATGATGTTCTCTTGCTATGGATTGTGTTCATTATTTGATAATTTAGTGAATGGTTATATGAATGTATGAGCTAACAAGTGTTTGATGCAACTCACTTGAGAGGGCAGTGAGCTTTCTTGATGATTCTCCGGTGAAACTATGAGATAGTGAAAATATATGCATTCATGAACTATAGCTACTATGTTTACCATAGGTTTGTCTAAATGTTTATCATGTGTTTAGCATGCTTGGGAAATATCTGAGCCTAAGTATAGGTTATGCATACTTGTGATTATCTTAGAATTGATTTCGTAAATTTTGAGCAATGGCTTGTGGGCTAGCCTTGAAATTCAGGAATTGAATATGCGATTTAGGGCCAAAATTGGGTATTCTTGGCTATATTTGCATGGAGGATGGCTTGTGCATGCAGCTAGAGCCTTTTGGCCACATGGAGGGCTTGACATGTGTGCGGTTGGGATGTATGTTCAGGAAAAAGGAAAGTTCCAGCTCGAGGAAGGATTAGCAGTGGGCGTTGTCTGACATCTGGGTGATCAGGTGTCCCTAGTAGGTTGCAATAAAGTTTAAACATAGTAGGCCCTACTTCCATAACTGAAACTTGGTTTTTGGGTCATGCATAGTGACTCTCAGCTCATGTTTACCCTGGAGATCTTGTAAAAGTGGGTAAATGTGGGGTGGGGTGTTATATTTACATCGATGGTAAAGTTGGTGATATTTATCACCGAACGGATGTGATCAGTGAAAAAAAATCTAAAAATAACGCCATCTGGATAAATAGCATCGATGTTTTCATAAATATGGAGAAAAATACACTAAAACAGTTAGTGGAAGCGAAAAAGGGAACTAAATAAGAAGCTAATCACAAAGATTATTGTAGTGATGTTATACACTTGAATAATGTAATCCTTTGATTAATTAAGTTCATTAAGCATGATATAAATCATAGTGTTGATACGTTGTATTATATAAAAATTAAAATAGAATAATTTGTAAAAAGAGTGATACCTAATTAAGATTCGAACAAACAATTATGCAATAAGTGAGTATAAGTGAGTAAGTATATATATATATATGAATTATTGTAATATTGTAAATGCCATTTTAAATATATTATTTTATGATCAACTTCCATGTCAGACCTAAGCTACATACAATGAAAAGGAGTTTCCATAAATTAGCAATTGATATGATAATAAATTTATTAAATATCCATTGCAATAACAAGTAAAGGAGTTAATTCCAAATGAAGATATGAAATTAATTAATCCCTATAGGTTACTCTCATATATTGATGAAAAATCTTATGAGATATTTATAGGATAAGCATATTTGCATAATTGGCACTTGCCACCTAAATTACATTGATAACATTATAAATAAATGAAATGTCACCTTAAGATTTTAAATTTATGATTTTATAAGTGGTTGCTCTTTGATATATATATATATATATATATATAACCCTTAACCTCAAGGATTTTGATATAATTTTGGTACTTCCAACCAAGATGGCCAAACAACTTTTCTCATCCAAGGATGTAAACCTAAAACTTATGGATGTATTGTGTTGGAATTTTAGTGTTGCAACATGAATAATAATCATAATTATATTTAGGTGTTATGTTGTGGAAGTCGATAATATTCCTAATATGGAAATTTTAAGTGATATAAAGAATATTGATGAGCTTATGATATATTAATTGAAAGATATATTTTGATGAATGAAACACAGTGTTAAATGGAATTATTGAAGGAAGCTGAACCTAGTAATTTATTAGATATTAACTTACGTAACATAAATAATAAATATATGAATATCTATATATCTTACATACAAGTTCATAAATAAAAAAATAAATAAACAATAGGATATATGTAACAGGATGTTTAAGGTGTGGTGTTACAAAATTTGTATTGGACTTTATAAAGTAAAATATAAACTTGAGTATTACTTTATCAATGTAAACTTGAGTGGTATATATTGTGGCATGTTAGAAGAGATCTAAGTTAATGTGCATGTTAAGATAGTATGAAAACTTGTTCTTGTTTCCTTTATTAGCACTATGGTGAATTGGAAAGCGATGAGAGAAATACTTCTCTCTATGCTCCTATACTATTGGTGATTAGTTAGCGGTTTTTATTAAATAAGAACATAAATTTTTCTAAAAACTACCTAAGGATTTATGATTTATCACTTCTATAGTTAATGTCTAGCACTTCTATTTTGTCGAGGCAATGACCACTCAACAAAGTAGTGATGTTACTATTTTCATTATCTTGTATACATTTGTTTATAGGATTCTTTTATAACCGCATAATTATCTATTATATTAGAAAAGATCATTCAATTCAAAATTGCGGTAATGTTATTGTGTTGTATAAGTAAATTATATTGAAGCATGGATTATTCTTTGAGTAGGATATTCATTTAATCCTATTGGTGTGAATTTCTAGTGTGTAAGTATGATTATATTTCGATTGAATTATGGAAAGTAGATTGTATTTGATTCTATAAGTTGAGTTACATTATTTTTTCTATACTCATTTTCTATTTTTAGATTTTCATTTAATCTTATTGGTGTGAATTTCTAGTGTGTAAGTATGATTATATTTCACAACTGTGATTTCGATTGAATTATGGAAAGTAGTTTGTATTTGATTCTATAAGTTGAGTTACATTATTTTTTCTATACTCATTTTCTATGTTTTAGGATATTATGTTAATTTCAACTATTTACCACTAGATAGTCAGGTATAGGATTTCAAAATGATGTGAGGGGGAAGGAGGATCTAGATGAGTTCCCACCTTCACGCGGTTGACCTTATTTAATAGAGGAAAAAATAATCTTGAAATAAAGAGAAGTTTGATCAAGAATCTATTTTGGCATATTATGTTTATACTATTATTGAAAGAATATTATATATAGTTAAATAAGCAATGAATTAGTTGATTCATTATACATTTTTTTTTAACCTTTTGTAGTCATTAAATCAAATATGATGCAAAATAATTGTCCACCTTATGTGATGTTTCCAATTATGTTGTTGTATTGATGATTTAGGTAGTCCCTTTTACTCTGTTTGCACTCTCTTGCATGATTTTGTGCCTTTTTATTTACCTAATCAATTCATCATATAAACTTGTTATTATATCATGAATTCTTGTAGGCCTTGGCAATGGAACGACAACTATTGGGTCAAATTATATCATGATATTTCAAATATCCTTCTAAGATACCATCAAGTACCATATACATCATATTCACAATCATGTTCCCGACCATTAGAGCTCATAATTTGTCCATGTCACTCCAAATATTAGTATTATCTAAGTTTTACCTACCATTTGATGCCTTTCAAATTTTGGCATACCTTGTAGCATGGCATGAGCTTGTGATTTAGTGGAAAAAACCAAGAACCCTTAGCTGATGTTCCTTTTGCATTTCTTAAAGAGTTATCATTTCCTCCTCTACAAGAAATGATAGAATTTAGTCACTCTAAATAACCATACAATTATGCAAGTACTCTTTAACATGGTCATTTCCTAGCCATTATTTATCACCTGCAAAGTTTGGACTCTTTGAAAGTTTATTTATAACTAATGTAGAAATGTCTTGTATTGGTATATTTGTGTAAAGAACTAATGACCAACATGGTTATAACCAAACCTCTACATTTTAATAGGCTTACTAATGGGATTTCATTTTAATGGGATTTCATTTTGGACTCTTTTTCAATATTTTTCAATAATTATCATCCAACTCTTTTCCTTATCTATCTTGGCACTATCAATTTTGGTGCTTAGTTTGAACATGAAAGTACATGAGGTATGTTTAACTGCATTTCTAAGTTATTACTAGTTTTTTTTTAATCCTAGGTAAGTGATATATTTTCTAATTTTCTTTGGTATTAACAATGGTTGTGGAAGATATTTTAGAACCATTTCTAGTTACTTCAGAACCTCATAAAGCAAATTATAAGATTGAATTATTATGAAATATGTTGCAAAGCCAATTGTTCACAAACCTCATAAAGTTGAATATGAACTTGACTAGGAAAATTTTGGGAGATAGTTGCAAAAAATATGAAGGATCCAAGTGACATATTTCACTACAAAACCTTGGATTGAATGCATGATTTCACTATGTCCCTACATTGTTACCATACCTATGGTCCTTTTGTAGAATTTGGCTCATTTATATTGTGTTAGCCAAGATTATTTTGGAAAAATATATAAAACATATTGGCTGAAATATCAAGCACCACCAAAATTTAGGGCTTCATGAGTGTGCTCTCAACTACTTCAATACTACAATTATAATGATTTTCAACATAAATAAATGTGTATTTTAGGGTGGGATAGTGCACCCACTTTGACATTGCACGTTCATCGACCAATCAACAATGTTCATCAATGGTACGTCTCTATATCATCAACAATTTGACAATGATATATGACATAAATTCAAAAAAAAATAGAATGTTGATGATCTGAAATGAGGGTTTAACATCTTGTTATACTTACAAGAACCTCCCACTCCAAAGCTTAACAAATATATGATCTAGCTTATGTTGACAATTGCGGAATTAAGTACTTGAAACATGTGTATGTCTTTGTTTGTTTTTAACTGTTTTAGTGCTTTAAGTGTTTTTGCTGATATAAACACATATAATAGTAATATAATGTAGCAAATAAGCACCACACACATAGAAACAAATTTAATCTAGGAGTCCACCCTAATATCATGGGCTACGTCTCCTTGAGCTCTTGTCAACTTGACTTGGCTCTTTGGGATTATGGTAAAGCTTCTTTTACAAGTTCAACACTTAACTCCAAAGGTTACTGAACTAAACCAATGGGCTTAGAATACCATCTATATCCCTTGATGTCCTCACTCTATGAACAGATCTAAGCTTCCTTGGACTTGATTCCTTCAATCAATGCTCTAAGATCTCTTGAGCTTCCTAATGGCACTAACTCCCTCAGAATTATTCAATTGTCTCTGGAACTTCTTCGTCTATCTCCAGCACATATCAAACACCTACAACAGACTAATCATTTGATCATTTGCTGCCTAAAACTTCCTTGTAGATTTTTGGCCCTTAGAAGTCTCCAAATGCTTTTGCAAATCCCTGAAATGGATTTAGAAGGTCCTTTACAGTCATAATTGGCTATTGGATCACTGAGAATGAGTATTGGTAGCTCCTACAACTGCCTCCAACCTCTAATGGCTTCTGAGCTCCAAATCAATCTTCCTGGATGGAATTCTCCATGATAATGACTTCTTCAGCTTCTCTATATTATTCCATTAGCTTCAGAAGCCTCTAATTAGCTTAGCGAGCCTCTTGTTCCACTCTTATTGCTTCTCGACTTCTCTTTTGTTTTCTCTGTTTTACTCTATTTTTATGTGTTTTTTTTTCGAAAACTGCTCCTGGAGTGTATTTATGCTTTATCCTCTAGGGATATTCTGCCAATTTTGGCGACTGCACTTATCTCTAGTTAAACTTATCATATCTACTAAACTTTAGTCACTCTGTGAGGCTGACCATCAGAGGTAGTCGTTAGCATTATCGTAACTGTTGGGCGCACATATGTGAAATATAATCCCAACGGTTAGGGATAATCATCCATAGAGGTTGCGATTGGGTTAACTCTCAACCATCGATCTATCCCATCAATCCAATAGCTGTCACGTTATCCACTGGAAAACTAGCACAGATGATCTCCACCATTGATGTGCCCCACTCGATCCAACGAACATTGCGCAATCTCGTGCAAATTTTTGCATGACTGATATCAAATCGAGGGTGCACGATAAAAGCCGTTTTGCCCTGCTATGTGTCGCCTACTGAGGCTAATCGCATGCTTTTGGTAGAATACCGCTTCCAAGCTTTCGCCCGCGCGAGAAACCATTTACCGTCTTCAAGACCACCCATGTGCTTAATTCATATTTCAAGAAAAAGGCACTTAATAAAGGTTTTAGCGCTTAAAGCCAATATTAACCTTTTAGCACTAATTCACACAGGACTAGCGGTCATGTGAACTGCAACCGCATGTATATTGTTTGCAACCTTATTCTTAACTGTGGTTATGTTCCTAGATCAATATCTGATCACTCCTCCCCATTGAGAATCTTTTGGACCCCAAAATACTGATATATTGATTTGTACAATAGATGAGAGTACTAGCACCCTCTTCTTTCAGCCTCCATACACTTGCCTTGTATGGCTAGTGCTTTTGAACCAAAACTCGAAAGTAGTCAACACTTTCCTTTTGGAATGCGCTTGTCCTCCTGTTAAGAATGGTTTTTTTTTTTCAGAATTTATGTTAAGAAGTTTACAGAAGGTAGCTGAACATCGCTTCCTTGATCATTGATCCAAGGTGGCTTAAACAAACATTCTTCTGGCATCTTGTCAAAAACAACATAATACAAGAAAACAACTTGATGGAATAAACTCTTTCTTCATCAAAAGAAACAAATTTCACATCATGTGAATCATCATCATGTCTTTACATCTTGTATACAAATGATCGACTGAATAACAAGCCAACAAAAAACATGCATTTTCAAACAACTGACTCTTCAAGTCAAACATGTAAAAAATGAACTTAATGATTTTTTTTGAAAGTAGAAAGAATTCCACCTCTTGTGAAGCACTTCATCGTTATCTCCTTTTTCAATCTTGGAGACAAAATCAAATTTTTCCACATCAATATGACATTACATGCATGTTTTAAACAAAGCAATCAACCATCAAGTTAGTTACACATACATGTTCAAATACAAGGAAATCATCAACATCCCTGTGTTCATATATACTATTATCATGTATGTATTCCATTCTTTAACTTTCTCTTAAGCACAATCAATAGTACAAGATCCTCAATCATATGTACATGTACTTACAAAGCTGAAATGAATATAATTTTGCTGCAATAAAGCAAGTCTCATACTCAACTTTTTCCATTCACCTTTTTGGTAAAACCTTGCAACTTGCATTCCCTTAGCAAACAAATGCATCAAATCAAAAGACATGCAACCTTAATTGGATAAGAAATCTAGCCATTTCTTACCAATCCATATCAAAGGTGCTTCCTTTGTCTACACATTAACATCAACATGTGAATCATCTTGCAGCACATCAATTATGGAAACTTTCTTTCCATTCTTGCCATTATCTCTTTTCACCTTCTTCAAATTTCGTGGAAGCATTGTTAGATTCAGAGTCGAACACTTTGCAATATGTCCTTGCTTATGGAAATAAGTGAAACACATGTGCATCTTCTTGACAACATGATTTTCCTTTTCCAATGTAGCTTTGGCTTCTTGCCTCCTTTTCTACAAAAGCTTCCTGTATGTGGCCATTTTCTTCCAACATCTAGAAACACTATGGTTATCCCAACCACAAAAGGAACATGCATTTTTTTTCCAATGCTTATGTGGAAATTTATCATTATTTACATAATCAAAAGAAATATGATTGAAATCATATTTGTACCTTTCTCTTTCACCTTTGTTACCTTCATGAGGAGGTGAATCGAATGAAGAAGTGGCTCCCTTTGGAACACCATCAATCTCTTCAATGGTTTTATAGATTTCACAACTCTCTTGTTTGAGTGCATGCTTATGAACACCTTCTTCTTGTGAAGTATGTTTCAAACTATTGCATTCCCCATGAATACAATCTTTACAAACTTGAGGTAGAGAACCTGAAATGAAACTCCTTCTAGGAATTGTTTCACTTGCCTTCATGGCCGCTTTCGAACTTTCTCCATAAGATTGTCCATAGCCAAGACCCAAATACTTAGGCCTTTCCTCAACCATTATTGGCTCAACAATGCCATGTGCATGTTTTCCCAATCCTTTTCCTTCATAGCCCATTTTTGACATCTACTTAGACCCTATGCCTCTTGCATGTTTTTCAAAAGAACCAACATAAACATTCTTCGAGGAAATTGAAGACAAACTATGATTGTTTACCTCTTCTTCAAGCTGATACTTGACTAAGGATTCTTTGACAACAAGGAGTTGTGTCTCCATCTCATGCATCCTTTCTAGGTTCATATTTGCAATATGAAGTTGGCTCTCCATTTCCTGCAATTTGTCAGAAAGCAACTGAATCTCTTCCTTCATGGAATTCAACTGCTCTCGAATTTTGGTGCTCTTCCTTTCATCCTCATACATTTCTCTCACCATATCCATCTTGATGAACAAGTATTTATTCATGTATTCATCAAAGAATCTTGTGAAGGAGGAAGATTTTGAGAACTCACTTGTAAAAGTTGTCATTATAGAAACAAAGTTCACAAAGAGTTTATTCAAGCAGTCTTTTGAAAACAAAACTTCTTGTGTTTCAAGGATTTCCTTGAGGTCCTTGGGGCAAGGAGAATGTCTTTAGCCCTTCTTCCTTCTTGTCCTCTCCTGGACTTAGCTATCTGTAGCTTTCCCTTAACATTTGCAAAATAAAGCAACAGTTAGTTTACAAACAATAAAATAGTCAAATCCTTTGTAATGTTTAAACACCTATCAATTTAAACAAGCAATATATTGCTCTATCTATCAAGCAGTTATTCTCTTTCAATCAAGCATCTTATTGCTTTGTAATTCAAGCAACTATCCTATCCTCTGTCAATCAAGCAGTTAGCTCTGATACCTCTTGATCAGAAATGAGGTTTTAACATCTTGTTATACTTACAAGAACCTTCGACTCCAAAGCTTAACAAATATATGATCTAGCTTATGTTGACAATTGCAAAATTAAGTACTCAAAATAGGTGTATGTCTTTGTTTTTTTTTAACTCTTTTAGTGTTTTAAGTGTTTCTGCTGATATAAAACACATATAACAGTAATATAATGCAACAAATAAGTAACACACACATAACAAAAAATTGAATCTAGGAGTTCACCATAATATCATGGGCTATGTCGAAGAACAAGGCAACTTGAAGCACAACCAGGATGGAGGGAGCCATGGCGGATACACTGTCTCAAAACAGCATAGGAAAGGGTTTCAATGCTGTAGAATCTGTCATCTCTCTCGCGACTGACCTCCTGGGCACAATCTCGGCAACCAGCACGCTGATCCTCCCGAGAGATCCAACCAAGGAACCTGGGAAACAAGAAAACCCTTGTCATCGTCTGACTGGTTGCACACAAATCGCCCAAAGCATGGATCTCTCATCAGATGGCCAATATGCCCTCTTTGACACTTGGAAAGGCCAGATCCATCATGTTGCCAGCCTTAACAGGGCCTTCCATAATGTCATGCACCCTACTGATCTCCGACAAATCGTTTTGGCCTTTTGTGAGTACAACAACAAGCACCAGATGGTAGTGTTTAAGGAGCCTGTCGAGGAATACAACCCAGATCCAAGTTTTCAGATCTCTGAGGTGGTCGGGTTGCAGAAGGGACACCTGTGCAGTAACGAGACCAGATCAAGCAGATTTCAAGACATCTTTGTTATGGTAAGGGTCAGTTTGTATTTTACATATCCTCCCTGTATACTTGTTCTTGCCCAAGGAATTTTTGCAAGGCCAATCCACCAATCTGGATCATGCATCCTGACCATGGCAGGCAATCAGCTGCCCAGATCTGTTATTGAACCATTGGATCAGGTCCTCAGACAAGTAAGAAGCATGCACAAAATCTAGATCTAGGGGCAAATTAGGATACCCCTACGCCCTGACACCCGGGCCAAAAACGCAGAGGAACACTATTTCAATGGCAATGATCTTGGGAATGGGAACGAGATGATCCCGGCAATAGATTGGGGGAAACCTCAGTTGGGATTAAACCCTAGAGAGGCAGATCTCGCACAACTCTACATAAAACCACCGGAAGGCAGGTTTTGCTGCTTGAGGTTATGGAGGGGCAGCAACATCCAAGAACTATGGAATAAAATACAGAACCTTCTTGGCATACCAGAATAGGGGCAAAATCTGATCTACATGGGGTGCAATTTACAGGATAACTACACCCTTCGGGAATACAACATCACCATAGACTCGGCCATCATCATTAACCTCTGCCTGCGAGGTGGTTGTTCTGGAACCAGCTCAAAGAATACAAGCTCAAATAACACATTCTCCTTCAAGGATGTTGTGAAGGGTAAAGGCAAAGCTCAAGCCAATTCAGAAACAACCCTTATTCTTCTCGGGGCCTACATAGTTGAACAAAAAACTGAGAATCCTACTCTCACCATTGAAATGCCTGAGGTAAATGATTTATACTCAGATCTATTTTCACACTCTGTTATCTATAGATTCAATGGTTATTGGTCCAAATCAAGTGATCTGCACCACTGGATCCATACCACCTGGACACCAAATTGGGAAATCTACTTATTCCCTAAGGGTTTTTTTATAGTAAGGTTCAACACAGAACAGGAAAAGGAATACATCCTTAATAAGGGGCCATGGTTCTGGGGTAGTGCAGGGCTCTACATCACACCATGGTTTCCCGATTTCGATGCCAATACAATGGTGGTATCAAAGATACCAGTATCGGTTAGGTTGCATAACCTCCCATTACACTTCTGGCATCACAAGGTTTTAATCGCTATAGGGAACACCTTGGAGAAATTTCTAAAGATTGATGATGACAAACTAACAAAGGGAATATTTACCTTCGCCATAATATGTGTTGAAGTAGATCTCAGCTAGGGACTACCAGAAATAATAATATTGAATTTTAACAATACTCAATGGACACAATCCTTGGATTATAAAAACACAGCATTACGATGCCGAGGATGTTTACAAATGGGCTACCTTCTCAGTGCGTGTCCACAAGAAAGAAACATCCTCAACCAGAACAAGTAGTAATAGAGGAAGCCTAAAGGATGGAAAAACGCAGTGCCATTGGATGAAGAAGAAGACGTAGTAGACACTACAAAATTTAAAGCAGAAAAGCAGGAACAAAAAATCTAGCCTAACATGCAAAAGCAGGAGGTTGCCCCCAACAACCCTCTACAAAAACAAGACCTCCAGACAACAGGAAAGGAAATATCCGGCAACAAGAGAACTCAGGGATCTGAAGGATCTGAGTTAGACAAGGATTCTCCCACAACTATAACAAAAAATCATCTCTCCATAGTAACCACTACCCCCAACTTAGGGGGGATAGCAAAAGGTGGAGAAAAAGAAAGGGAGAAAAGAATAGCTTTCACTTCATCTTTATTATTCTTTTGGTTTCTATAAAAACCATATCAATATATTTGCATATGCTTTTGCATCTACAAAATGTAATTTTATCTTATGAATAAAATTACAACTTTTTCCATGGGAAAAAAAATCATGGACTACGTCTCCTTGAGCTTTTGTCAACTTGACTTGGCTCTTTGGGATTATGGTAAATATTCTTTTACAAGTTCAACACTTAACTCCAAAGGTTGTTGAACTGAACCAATGGGCTTAGAATACCATCCATATCCCTAGTTGTTCTCCCTTTGCAAATAGATATAAGCTTCCTTGGACTTGATTCCTTCAATCAATGCTCTGAGCTATCTTGAGCTTCTTAATGGAACTAACTCCCTCATAATTATTCAACTCTCTCTGGAACTTCTTCTTCTATCTCCAGCACATATTAAACACCTACAACAGACTGATCATTTGATCATTTGCTGCCTGAAACTTCCCTATAGCTTCTTAGCCCTTAGAAGTCCCCAAATGCTTCCGAATATCCCTACAATGGATTCAAAAGGTCCTTTATAGTCAGAATTGACTATTGGATCACTGAGAATGAGTACTGGCAGCTCCTACAACGGCCTCCAACCTCTAGTGGCTTCTGAGCTCCAATTCAATATTCTTGGATGAAATTCTAAATGAAGATGACTTCTTCAACTTTTCTAGATTACTCCGTTAGCTTTAGAAGGCTCTAATTAGCCTAGCGAGCCTCTTGTTCCACTCTCGCTACTTCTTGGCTTCTCTTCTGTTTTCTCTATTTTACTCTGTTTTTATGTGTTTTTTTTCGAAAACTGCTCCTGGAGTGTATTTATGCTTTATCCTCTCGGGATATTTCACCAATTTTGGTGACTACACTTATCTCCAGCTAAACTTATCATATCCACTAAACTTTAGCCACTCTGCTACGCTGACCGTTGGAGGTAGCCGTTAGCATTACCGTAACTATTGGGCACACATATGTGCATTATAATCCCGGCGGTTAGGGATAATCCTCCATAGAGCTTGCCATCGGGCTAACTCTTAGCCATCGACCTATCCTGTCCATCCAATGGTTATTACGTCATCCAATGGCCAACTATCCTAGATGATTTGCACTGTTGATGTGACCCCGCTCGATCCAACGGACATCGCGCAATCTCACGTAGATTTTTGCACGATCGATATCAAATCGAGGGCGCACGAGAAAAGAAGTTTTTCCCTACTAGGTGTCACATGTTGAGGCTAATCGCGTGCTTTTAGTAGAATATTTCTTCCAGCCTTTCGCCCGTGTGAGAAACCATTTACCATCTTTCCAAGACCACCCATGTGCTTAATTAATATTTTAAGAAAAAGGCGCTTAATAAAGGTTTTAGCGCTTAAAGCCAATATTAACCTTTTAACACTAATTCACATAGGACTGGCAGTCATGTGAACTGCAGCTACATGTACATTGTTTGCAACCTTATTCTTAACTACAGTTAAGGTCCTTGATCAATATCTGACCAGTTGATATGGCATCATCGTATTGTCAATCCATCATTAATCATTCAAAGTTGGCATAATGTTATAAGGTTGATTTGATGTTTCTATATCATTGTTCTTTTGAACTAGACAAAAGTTTGTAATGTTGATAATACATTTCCATACAATCATCCTATCATTGATCATTTTAACTTTGCAAGTTAAAATATTGGTTTTGCATTGTTGCAACATTAACTATTCATCAGTCTATCAATCTTTGTATGAGGTTGTAACATTGTATATACACCTCTGCATCATTTAAAAATTATCAACGTTTTAAACTTGCTGAGAGATTGTTACATTTGTACGTTGTTGCTATAATGTCAATTACATCAATGTTGTGTTGGAGTTTCCATTAAATCCAATGATAATTGAATCTATTTACCTTTCCACATGACACTCTAGTTATGTAAAAAAATTGACAACTAAACAATGCTACTAAATGTACATTGAAATTATGGCAAAATCATTCAACAATGGAGTTTTATTTCATTTAATATTGTTGCAAAGATGATACTATTGGTAGAATATCACATCTCTCACCGAAATTGACTCTTTTTATTTATCCCAAAGAAGCCATTTATATTTGTGCCATCCAAATTCCTTGCCTCCATTGCTACCTTCTTCACCTATTTTTCAACCTCGCCCAAGTATATCAAAGGATGACCATGTTTTCTCACCTTCCAATGATAGTTTGAACCCAAATTCCACTCTATAGTTGGAACCCAATTCCATATTTTCCTTTCACTAATAACATTGGACGGGGGAATGAAAAATGGACCTTATTGCTTTGAATGCCTCTAAATTTGCATCCTCTAACTCTAATTGTACTAATTCAATTTAAAAATAGAAAGGATGTAGAATTCCCCACTCTTAGAGCAATTATTGGAGACAAAAAAAACAATTTATGGAGATGAAAGTGTCATCTATGCTCTTGAGTGTTCCTCAAAGGACCATATTCTATCCCTTTTTATTATGAAATTATTGATATCTCTCCCACTATTGATCACAATGTTATCAAAACTCACCATATTCAAGCCTCCTTCACCACCCCATTGTTTAGATCTAGCTTGAGATAGTGATTGTTTTTTAGGATATGCGCGCATAAGCATAAACCCCTATGTGGCATGCTATAGGTAACCAACACTCCATCCTTCTCATATCAGTTAGGAGCCATTACCCCTTAGTCACAATAATTGTTGTTGAATCTTTATGGTGGACTAATTATGAATATTTTAGACTTTGACATAGCTCACAATTTTATCTATATATTTATATTTATTGTATTCCATGACATGTATGATATTTGATGATGATGTGAGCTCTTAATTATTTTAATTTTCTTCACTTGTGCATGTTACATAGTATTTTGTCATATCTCCTGTTCACTCCCTATTCCATATCCTGAAGTGCCAAATCATTGACTACTATGCAACATGTCCATCATGATATACAAACCAAAATCTCCCTGATGAATCAAAGGAAAACTACCCCGAATCCATTCTGAATAAGGTTGACTAAAAACCCAAATTTTAGCATCAGCGCCTTTTTCTCCACTGCCTACCCATGCTGATGGAAGGTTGGACAGTTATACACTAGTGTTTCTAGTGTGATTTTTCATAGGAAACTCGCACTAAACCTATTCTGGAAAGCTTTCCCAAATTGGAGGAGAAACTTCATTCACTAGAACCTTCGGGAACAATAAGCTAGATATTGGTTTTTGTTGATATGCTTGAGCTCTCTCATTTGGGCCTCTTCATCTTATCATCAAAGGCTTTCCCCTTGAGATGTTGACCTTTCCCCCTCATTTGTGGACCCCTAACTCCCTTTCCCTTCCTAAAAATTCACTCTCTTCCATCACGAGATAGTTGGTCATTGATTGTTGCATCCCTATGTTGAGATTATGCTTACATGCTAACCATTCTAGCTTGGTGAAGGACTGCTTGAAGATTCTTTGCTTAGACTTGGACATCCACCAAAAGGAGGGCTCCAACATCAAGGCATAGGTTGTTTGCTTCCCTTTTTAGTTTCTTAATATATACATTTGATGTCCACTTTCCATAATTGTGTAAATTTTTATGCTATTAGATTAATGTTCCTTGATATGTTAAACAATTTACGTTTGATGTATGTTATATATACTCTCGTATCTTTCATAATATAACTTCTTCTGGAATTTTAGCTATAACATTTTTTCTGTGATGTTTCAGAAGCTAAAAACAAAACCCATTTGAGAAGACATCGCGTTGAAGCTCGGGTCCGAATTTCAGATCCTTTCGCACTATATTTGCGGAGATATGATCTGAGGAAGTTGGTATTTTTGCAGACTCCTGAATTACATTCCAAACAGTTGACTTGGGGAAAATCGTCATAACTTTCTCTCTGAGCATCAGATTGAAATTTCATAAAAACGTACATAAAGAGGACGGAATCTAGTTTCTTCTATATAGTTGTCAGAGCCAAAGGTCAAAACAGTAACTCGTGGCATGTCGTACAAGTTTGCTCTACTGAACTAGTCTATAATCAGGTCATTGTAGGAGATTTGGCATAACTCTTCCCTCAAGAATCCAATTTGGATCAGTCTGGTGGAATTGGAAAGAGGATGCAGAGGGCTACTATAGGTCGCAATTTCAGAACTAGATGATCTGAAATTACAGAGATACATCAAATTCATATTGAGCTCCTACAAAGTGAAAAAAGGTGTGTAGTTTTTTTTTTTTAATTTTTGCATAAGCTTGGTTTCAAAAATTAGTTTGAAGGAGTTAAAAGGGCATAGTAAAGCATTATTATTGGTAATTGATGCCCTGAGGAAAGAAAATGCAAACACCTAGTAGGCAACCTGAAAGCTCTAGCATGACTCATGAAGAAGAGGAAGAAATGCAACATGATATATCAAAATTACAAAACCAAGTGCAACAAGTGTCACTTGCATAAAAATAAACAGAATCTAAGATGGATGGTTTAAATAAAGATGTAGAAGCTAAGATGGATGGTTTAAAGACAAGCATGGAAGATTTGAAGATAGGCATGGAAGATTTGAAGACATATTTAACAAAGTTTCTACAA
>APFE030543676.1:47505-76445 GCA_000404065.3 Pinus taeda
AGAAATGCTTACTAACGGTGAAAGGGTAGTAAAGGAAAATCATGATGAGAACAAAAGAAATGTTAATCATGATTTCATAGACTCTAATGTTGGATCGAAGACCCACCATATTCCAAAAATCGATATGAGGAAGTTTGATGGCAAAAGATCCCAATTCAAACAATATTGCCAGACACTGAAGAGGAAGGAAAAATCATATTGGAACTTAGAGCAGTCACAGAAACAAGAACCCGACAGCTACGAAATCGATCAATCTCAGAGTATCTCATCAAGTGGAAGAACTTACCCACTGAAGATTCCACGTGGGAGGACAAGAACTTTATACAGAAGCATCAAGAACTACTCAAGCATTGAGGAAAACACTTTTTGAAGGAGAGGGGCATGTTAGGCCCCTATACTACTAGTGTAACCCCTTATTATTATTGGTACAACTCACTTATTATATTGATGTACCCATGTAGTGCCCATATTGTTACTATTGTGCCCATAGAAGCCCACTATTGTTATTATTGTGCCCTTACATTATTATTGTTATGTCGGCTCTGATTATGTTATGACCCCTTAGACTCCTATATATAGAAAGGAGGTCTTTTCATTTGTATCATCCAAGAATTGTTCATTTATGTAATGTAAAGGAGGCGGCCCCCTCGAAGAGGCTAAATTCTAAGGTGTTGATCTATCTTTTTTATCTTTTCTTGAGCTGGTTCCATAACAAATACTTTGATCTTCATTCTAGGCATCCGAAAGTGAAGAAAAACTAAGGAGCAAGGCCCGAAGAAAAATATTCAAGTCCATCTCTAAGGATCGAGCAATTAGCATCAGAATGAGGTAGATTTCTCCTTCTTCCTACATTTGTCAAGCATAAACTAGGAAGGTGTGTATTATATTGTTTGGTTTGTTGCTAGACCCACTCATTGGGCTAGAGGGATCACCTTTGTCCACAGAGGGGATTTGCCTTCACAACAAAATGGTGACTCCACTAGGGACTTCGAATTGAGTCATTATGCTATGGGCATGCTAACTTATCTCAAGCATAGTTTATCTTTTTTTTTAATCTTGTGTAAAAATGAAACCATTTATGTTTTTAGCTCTTTTGATTGCCATTTTATCAACCTGTTTTTGCTAGATGAGCCTTTGTTTTTTCCTTTCCATTATCACCATATCTTTGGTAAATCATATGCTTTCACTGTGTTGTTTTACCCTTACCTGAGGAACATCTGCAATGAGTGGTCTTATTAGCCAGCCTCTTGACTTTTACATGTTTTGAGCAGTTCCGTCATAACTGGATCCAGTTTCTATACTTTTATACCAATCATTCTCCAGTGGAGTTGCCATTTTGTTGTGAAGGAAAATCCCCTCTGCAGATAGACGTGGTCCCTCTAGCCCAATGATTGGGTCTAGCAACAAACCAAACAATATAATACACACTTTCCTAGCTTATGCTTGACAAATTTGAGAAGAAGGAAAATCCTACATCGTTCTAATGCTAATCGCTTGATCCTCAGAGATGGCTTTGAATATTTCTCTTTAGGCCTCACTCCTTAGTTTTTCTTCACATCTGGATACCTATAAGGAAGATCAAAGTACTATGCAAGATACGAGAGCATATATAACATACATCAAGCATAAACTACTTAACAAATCAAGGAACATTATGCTAATAGTGTAACCATTTGCACAATTATGGAAAGTGAACATCAGATGTATATATTAAGAAACTAAAAATGGAAGCATATAGCCTATGCCATTATGTTTTTGCCCTCATTTTGGTGGATGTCCAAGTCCAAGCAAAGACTCTTCAAGCACTCCTTCTCCAAGCTAGAATGGGTATCATGTAAGCATAATCACAACACAGGGATGCAACAATCAATGACCAACACTTTGGGGATGGAAGGGAGAGGGAGTTAGAAATTAATAAATGAGGGAGGAAGGTCCACATATAAAGGGGAAAGTCCATGATGATAATATCAAGAGGCCTAAATGAGAGAGCTTGACCATATCAACAAAAACCAATATCGACCTCATTGTTCTTGAAGGTTCTAGTGAGCGAAGCTTCTCCTCCAGTTTGGGAAAGCCTGCTAGAAGAGGTTCATCATGAGTTTTCCTATGAAAAACCATGCTAGTAGTGCTAGTGTATAATTTTGCAACCTGCCATTAGCATGGGAAGGCAGTGAAGAAAAATGCACTAATGCTAAAATTTGTGTTTTTAGTCAACCTTCTTCAAAATGGATTTAGGGAAGTTTTCCTTTGGTTCTTCAGAGAGGTTTTGGTCTATATATCATGATGGATGTGTTGCATAGTAGTCAATGATTTGGCACTTCAGGATATGGAACAAGAAGTGAATAGGAGACATGACAAAATATTGTGTAACAGATTCCCCCTAAAGCATGAAGGAAGAACAAGGAGTGATGGTTGAGATGCTTTACATGTCATTATAAGGATGAGAAAAACATTGTTAGGAGACCTGTAAATCAAGCATATACATATACATATCTGACATCTTTGATTATCATGCCTAACAATACATGAATAGACATCTAATAATACATGAATCTGTGGTACGGATGCAACCATCCGTATAAAAGGGATCATGTGCAAATATCCTTAGTATGGTCGTAGCCATCTGAATAGAAATGATCATGAATATGGAGCCACAATATGGTTGTAGCCATCCATTCAGAGAAAACATCTGTACAATCATTAATGATTCATAAATCCATGCAACCTATATTTTATCAGACAAAATCCAGGGTCTTGCACTTGGTCTCGACCTGATCAATGTACGACATTTAACATGTGAATAGACATGTCAATGTCAAATGTGATATAAAACCACCTGATTATGGGTCAATGATGTAAACCATTAACATGCATGAGAGAAACCACCAATGATGACAATGGATTTCAAGGTACAATCAACACAATCCATGATTGTGAATAGTGGAGTTGAAGTTGAGCACCCGTTGAATCATCTGATCGAAGGCCAATGATGTAAACCTGTCATCAAATGTGAAGAACTTGCCATTAAGGAATGCAATCTATAAGGTACTAGAAGGAAGTTTCTAGACCATCTTCTTGGATAATGAGCTGCAATCGACAAGAAGTGATTCATTGAAAGAGGGAAATAATTAATCCCACATCATCGACACGAAACCAAAGGATGTAGTAGAGTAAATAAGTGTGATCCAAGACTTCGGCAGAAAGTCAGAAACTGTATAAGTGGTAAAGAACTATAGATAGGACTTCTCTTGAACATATCTGTGACATGACTCCATAGTTTGGCATCATTTGACTCAACATAGGATAAGAGGTCATGATGAAAAAGTGGTATAATCAATGAGAGGCAAAATGGATTTCCCAAACCCATGAAGGCAAGTGACCAAGTGAGGATGTCCCAAACCCAACACAAGCAACATATGGGCGTCATTTGGAAGAGCGACATACTGCCTTTACAAAATACAAGAGATGATCACTTTCACTTTTCCCCCACCATTTTTGGTGAGTACCCGATATATTTTTATCACAAGATTGAAGGGGATAACATATTCTTGCCATATAAGTTCATCTTTCAGATGAATCCATCCTAGTAATTTTCACGAGCCCTAGGAAGGAGAAACTCAGTCTCGTCACGGTGACAAGTCATGTGTCATTTAAGTTTTACTAGTATGACGAAGGGGTAACTTGACATATTCTTCTTGTTTAGAGAGTTTGAAAAAGAAGCAGAAAATAAAACTCCAAATGTCCCTTTTCATAAATCGTCTCTTCAACCCGAAAAGGTAGAAAACAATATCCAAGAGAACCTCTTAGTCATTTTGACTAAAGTATCCCTTTTTTGTACAATAGTCTAACTTAGTCCGAAAAGGATTAAACTTATACTTAGTAGATATCATTTCATTTACTTTAACGGGTTCGAAAAAACAAGTACTCGACAATGTTTTCATATTTTTGGATTCTGAAAAGAGCTAAAATAGGACTCCTCCTGGAGGAATGTGTGGTATAAAAGTATATCAATTGTTTTGGTCATGATGAAAGTACTCAAAACATGTAAGGGTTAATAGGTTGGCTAATAAAACTACTCTTCGTAGATGATCCTAAGGTAAGGGTAAAACAACCAAGTGAAAGTGTATGATTGGCCAAATAGACGGTGACGATGGAAAGGAAAAAATCAAGGCTTGTCTAGCAAAAACAGGTTGATAAAATGGCAATCACGAGAGGTAAACACGAAAATGGTTACATTTTTACACAAGCTTGAAAGAAAAATAAACTATGCTTGAGATAAGTTTGCATTCCCCTAGCATAATGAATAAATTCGAAGTACATATTCCTAGGTAACATCTACAGTGAGTGGTATTATTAGCCAGACTCTTGACCTTTACATGTTTTGAGCAGTTCCATCATCACTGGAACTAGTTGCTATCCTTTTATACCACTCATTCCTCCAAGAGGAGTCCTCTTTTATCTCTTTTCTGACTCTCAAAAAGTGAAAATATTGTCGAGTGCTTGTCGTTTCAAACTCATTAAAGTAAATGAAATGACGTCTACTCAGTATAAATTTAACCCTTTTTGGACTGAGTTAGACTATTGTACAAAAAATGAATACCTTAGTCGAACATGGCTAAGAGGTTCTCTTGGATATTGTTTTCTACCTTTTCGGTTTCAAGAGATGATTTACGAAAAGGGGCCTTTGGAGTTTCCTTTTCTACTTCTTTTTCAAACTCTTTAAACATGAAAAATATGTCGAGTTACCCCTCCGTCGGGCTAGTAAAACTTAAATGATGTAGGACTTGTCACCATGATGAGACCCAATTTCTCCTTCCTAGGGCTCATAAAACTTACTAGGATGGATTTTTGGATTTAAGACATTTGTTGTATATATCTGAAGGATGAATTTATATGGAAAAATATGTTATCCCCTTTAAGCTTTCGATAAAAATATATGGGGTACTCGCCATAAATGGTGGGGAAAATGTGAAAGCGATCATCTCTTGTATTCTATAAAGGCAGTATATTGCTCTTGAAAATGACACTCATCTGGTGCATGCTCACTTGGTCACTTTCTTTCCTGGGTTTGGAAAATCCATTTTGCCTCTCATCTAATTATACCACTTTTTCACCATGACCTCTGATCCTGTGTTGAGTCAAATGTTGCCAAACTCCAGAGTCGTGTCGCCAATACATTCAAGAGAAGCCCTATATGCAGTTCTTTACTGCTTATACATTGTTTAGTTTTTTCCACAGTCTTGGATCACACTTATTTACTCTACTACATCCTTTTTTTTCGTGTCGATGATGTGGGATTCATTTTTTCCCTCCTTCGACGGATCACTTCCTATCAACTTTAGCTCATTATCCAGGAAGATGATCTAAAAACTCCCTTCCAATACCTTAGAGCTTGCATGCCTCAATGGCAAGTTATTTGCATTCAACAACAAGTTTACATCATTGGCCTTCGATCAGATGATTCCACGGGTGTTTGACTTCAGTTCCACTATTCATAGTCGTGGATTATTCTGATTGTACCTTGAGAGCCATTGTCATAATTGGTGGTTTTTGTCGCGTATGTTAATGATTTACGTCATTGATAGGTAATTAGGTGGTTTTCTATCATGTTCATCTTGGACAGGTCTATTCACATGTTAGAATTTATGCATTGATCATGTCGAGATGGAGCACAAGACCCTGGATTTTGTCCAATAAAATCTAGTTTGCATGGCTTTATGAGTCATTCATGATTGTACACATGTTTCCTCTAAATGGATGGTTGTGACCATACCATGGGTCCATATTCATGATCCTTTCTATTCAGATGGATGCAACCATACCAAGGATCTTTGCATATGATCCCTTTTATACAAATGATTGCATCCATACTGTGGATTCATGTATTAGTAGATGCCTGTTCTTGTATTGTTAGGCATGATCATCAGAGATGTCAGATATGTGTATGTATATGCTTAATTTGTAGGTTTAATAATGGTGTTGTTCTCATCCTTTCACTGACTTGTAAAGCATCTTAGCCATCACTCCCTGTTATGCCTTCCTGCTTTAGGGAGCATCTATTTCAGAGTATTTTTTCATATCTCCTATTCACTTCCTGCTCCATATCTTGAAGTGCCAAATCATTGACTACTGTGAAACATATCCATCATGATATAGAGACCAAAATCTCGCTGAAGAATCAAAGGAAAACTGCCCTGAATCCATTCTGAATAAGGTTTACTAAAAACCCAAATTTTAGCATCGTGTTTTGCTCCACTGTCTTCTCGTGTTGATGGCAAGTTTCACAATTATACACTAGCACTGCCAACGTGGGTTTTCATAGAAAAACTCACACTGAACCTCTTCTAGTAGGCTTTTCCAAATTGGAGGATAAGCTTCATTCATGAGAACCTTCAAGAAAAACAAGCTGGATATTAGTTGTTGTCGATATGGTCGAGCTCTCTCATTTGGGCCTCTTGATCTTATCATCATGGGATTCCCCCTTTAGATGTGTACCTTACTCCCTCTTTTTTTTATCCTTGACTCCCTCTCCCTTCCTATAAATTCACTCCCTTCCATCCCCAAATGGTTGGTCATTTATTGTTGCATCCCTATAATGAGATTATGTTTACATGCTACCTATTCTAGCTTGGAGAAGGAGTGCTTGAAGAGTCTTTTCTTGGACTTGGGCATCCACCAAAATGAGGGCTCCAACATCAAGGCATAGATTGTATTCTTCCAGTTTTAATTTCTTAATATATACATTTGATGTTCACCTTCCATAATTGTGTAAATTTTTATGCTATTAACTTAATGTTTCTTGATCTGTTAAGTAGTTTATGTTTGATGTATGTTATATATGCTCTTGTATATTGCATAGTACTTTGATCTTCCTTTGTAGGAATCCATACGTGAAGAACAACTAAGGAGTGATTCCTAGAGAAAAATATTCAAATCCATCTCTAAGGATCAAGTGATTAACATCAGAGTGAGGTAGGTTTCTCCTTCTTCCTACATTTGTCAAGCATAAACTAGGAAAGTGTGTATTAGATTGTTTGGTTTGTTGTTAAACCCACTCATTGGGCTAGAGGGATCACCTTGGTCTGTAGAGGGGATTTTCCTTCATAACAGTGGATCCATGCATACATTTAATCTAATCATCTAATGACTATTTGCATGATATATCTTTCAATATATTCTATTGGAGTGGAATGAGTTATATTGGGAATTAAAGAGCTATGAGGTGTTGATTGTTGGGTGTGGAGTTTGATTTTCTTCCTAATTCTTCAGAGGTTTTTGTTTGAGTTGTGTTGGATCCTTGTTCCTAATGGGGTGGGAATGTCGCCTGTATAATCGTCTTCAAGGGGGTCCAAGGGGGTGAAAACAATTTTTATGAGACCCCCCTAGTAGGGGTTCGAGGGTAGCACCCTTGAAGCTAAAAATAAATGAAAATTTACCTTGTAAAATATTGTAATTTCATAGTCAATCTAGGAATTTCATTAGGTAGCTGATTTGGTGGCAGAAGTTATGTTAATTTAGGGTTTTTTCCCTGGAAGGAAGACCTCGGTTTATATGAGGTAATTTTATGACAGTTGTATATGATTATTCTAAGTGAGAGAGAGAGAGGAGGATGTGTGAGAGCGAAGAGGAAATTAAAGTGGGTATGTTGTAGGTTGTATCTCTTCATTTTTTTAGATAACATAAAAAGAATGATTGGTTGTTTCTCTTTGGACATAACCCAAATTGGGTGAACCATGTATATTTGTGTCTCTCTTGTTTTATGTGTTTATGTATTTTTATTTCTGTCATATTTTATGTATTTCATTTATGCATCAATTAATATTTAACATTGATTTACTAGATATAAGTTATTATATGAGGCTTAAGAACTCACAACCCATAGATGTTAAAGGTGCATTAATACAATTAGGTGACAAGACCCTCCCTTTTGGTTTAACTTGATTGATATTATCTATTGAGACATTCTATTGTAAAATATATTTTCATATGTTAATGGTTCTATTGTTATTTTGATAACTAGGATGAGCCTTGTTCAGGGACAACCTTAAATTGGATGGAAAAATGGTCTACCCATAGTGGAATGTTATCACCAGCATTTTGTGAAGCTTTGTTGATCTTGGACACCCCTTGGGATAGTTTAATTCCCCCAAAAGTGGTTTCCATCCTCAAACCTTCTCCATGAGGTTTAAATCTAAGATATGGTGGGGACTAAACCCCATTCAAATCAACTAGGCTACACCTCATGGATTTTAATGTTTCCAATGTTACTTTATTGTTACTTTATTCTCTTTATAAATAAACAAAAGTATTTTATGATTTCCAAGGCCACTAATTTATCTTTCCAACCTTGCTTCCATGTATTACCTCTTTGCTCTTATATGGTCCCAATAAACATCAAAACAATTTGTGAACAATTTTAGTCTAGTTGTTAGGGCCCCAAATTGACATTGCCTCGGCTATCATTTGACTTCATTATACCTTCCATAAACTCCCATTTTTTCCACAATACACCCCTTCCTTGTTTATATTAAAGGAAATTCATGAAATAGGATTAAAAGGTAAAAAGGCATTATTAGTCATTTATATTCCATAGTTTGAATGCATTAAAAGGGATTAATTTATATTGTTTCCACCAATGAAGGTTGATAGAGACAGGTTTTATAACTCATTTAATTTATTGCAACTATAGTCCACAATTGACCTAGGTTCACGTTCTCAATATTGGAAATATCACATGTGTTATTTTCATGATATCCTTAGGAAGCTCCCTTGTCCTTTAGATTGGACTAGTGTTCATTCAGGAGAGCACAGGCTAGTAACTAAATCAGTGGTCAACTACTTTTGGTACACAAGGAAAATAATATCTAAATTCATGGGGTTTTGTACCATATCTACTTATTTTGAGTTTGATCACATCATTCCATATCCTCATTGTTCCAAATCTATATAGGGATTGTTGTGTTACTAGATCATGTCCCAGTTTATCCTCCTAGTGATAGATTTTACAAGCATCATGATATGCGATGTAATATATAAAATCAACACTAGGGACTTCAAACCTGGTTAGGTTTGATCTACTTTTTTATTCTATGTTGTAAAAGGATCACACCAGATCACTAGGGACACTTATGTTCTCATTTGATGTAATGTATTTGTGAACCAAGTAATGGAAAGATTGTTGTTGGTGTTATTTCAGATGTTTATGTTCTAATATGATAAAATCTAGGATTCCTTTAGGGAATGTGCATTGGTTAGCCGCAGACCCATCAACTTAGCCATGTTTCCAACCTATGTGTTATATATTTTTGATAGGAATCTTGGTTATGCAGTGACTTTATATTTATAAACACATTTTAAATGCATATTTGTATGTTTAGTTTTTGTGTATTATGTTTACATTAATGCATGAATAGGGTTTTATGTGTGAAAGTAGACAACAATAATATCTAATAAATCAAGAATTGAATCATGATCTTAATCATCATAACTAAGATAAAATATTGTGGATTGAACCTTTGATGATAATATTCTTTGTTTGATTCTGCCTTTGGTTTCAAATCAAATTGATGATTTGAGAACTAGAAGATTTCACTAAAGGAGTCTTGACACATTGTAATCTTTTAGCCTACAAGAACACATTTGTGTGAAAGACTACAAGAAGTGAATGAAGGGTCCATGATGTCAATCCCCTAGTGATCACCCTTGTTAAAACTTCTATCTTTCTTTTTTATCAATAAGGTGTTCACTGTCTGAATACTTTGTCACTTGATATGATTCATTTGAGAAATGAATTAATAAGTGTTAGGAAGATATTGGAACATGTGATACAAAAAAATTTAATAGGTGTTTGACTTAAGCATAACTCCTGTAGGACTCCTCATTTGTGTGAGGATTTATTCATTGCCAGATATGAAAGTTGGGAATTTTCAAGAGTAAAACTCTAAGGATAGTTAATAAGAACTTATAGATCTTGCAGAATTACCCCTAAGTTTTTAATTTAGTAACTAAATGTTTTGTATGTGATAGATAATTTCTTGACTTTGACGTGATATTTCTTATTATAGTAGTAGAATATCATATTCATTGATGTTTGCATCTCCATACATACAATGTAATGCCTCAAAGCTTACACTCCCAGATTCAAAAGTTAATGTTTGGAATATGATATAAGTAAACTAACCAACATTTTGGTGTTGTTTCCATGGAATTTCTTTATAGATAATAACATCGGCGGTTTGATTTTACTCATTGATTCCCCATAATTTAAGACTTGTTGGAGTTGGCAGGTAAGACGGGAGGTAAGAACATATGAAACCACTTTGGTGATCCCTACAATTCCTTTTCATGTTAGTAAAAACATGTTTATTTTTTTTTATTTTTATTTATTTATTTATTTTTTAATTTGAAAAACAAAGAGTTTTTTAGCTAACAAAGTGAAAATATAACTTGTTGATGATAGGATCCCAGTGGCACTAAGAGATCATAAGTGTGGTATGATTTCTATTTACTTGTTTGAATTTTCTTTTCTTTTTTCCAAAAGTTGCATGAGTAGATGTAGGCATAAATTTAAAGGTAGAGGTAGGATATATACTTCTAAGACCCCTCCTAACATTAAATCACTAGCAAGTAGATCTTCCAAGAAGGATCAGGAAGATAGATGTTGAAATTGTAACTAGAGTCTATCTTCATAATATAAAATTATAATTAATGTATTTATTATACTTATTTACATTTTTTTAAAGCATTTTATTCATTCTTAGAGTCAAAATAGTATAAAAAAAATATTATGAGTCAAAATAATATTTATTTGATTCATGTTCCATTTGGACATTTGAAAGAAAAACGAATAAAATTTTATTTTTGAGTCATAATCCCACAAGATGTTCAAGTTGGCCCTCCTTAGAAATTTTGGCCTAATGGCACCTATTCGACCCTCTTAGACAGCTATATATAAAAAAACAATCTTGACCTTGAGACACCATTCATCATCACATCATCTATCTATTTTTGCACCTAGATAAGAAGAAGAAAGACCAAAGTCAAAGAAGAGAGAAGGAATTCAAAGGAGAAGAAGAAACAAAAATTTCTACCCTACTACAACTCGCATGTGTGAGATATTTCTGTGAAAAAGGGATGAATTTATGAGGTGATTGCAAGGTCAAAATTTGGCCTCTAGTTTAGGGGCGAAAATATCTTATTTTGAATAGATTTGGAGAAAATTAACCAGTGTTGACTTTGACTATTGGAGGGGACTTGGAGGAGGGTTTGACTTGGAATATTTGTGGTATATTTGGTCTTGGTATTGGTCTTGGTATTGGTCTTGTATATCTCATTTTTTATATGGTTCTATAAGAGAAGGATTGTTGGGTTTTCCCCTTGTGGGTTTTTCCCTGGATAGTAGCCTAATTTTCATGTCTCTTGTCTCAATGTGATATTTATGTTTTTTATATATCTATAATTACTTGATGAAGAAGACATAACAAATAATAAGAATATAAGTAACATTTAAAAGTAAGTAATTATAAAGAAGAGGAATCAATCATTACTCTACACTACACTTGGTTTCTCAACATGGTATCAGAGCTAAGGTGAAGGAAGGAATCTTGAAGTTCACATTTTGTTGGCACTCTTGATTGAAGACATCTCTGTAGAAACTCTTTCTCTCTCCTTCAATGGCCAAGAACATGAAGGAAGGTCTCAAGGTACTAAGGATTCTCCTTGAATCCATCAAAGGACACGTCATCAATTTTTTTTTTAAACTATCTAAGGAAGTCAAGGATGGGAATCTCTACTCTTCTCTTATAGGTTCAATTGAATATGACAACACACAGTAATTGATAGTGGAGCTTCAAGGCATATGACAAGTGAACGTGGACATCTCAACACTCTATCAAAATGAATCTCTTCTCACAAAATTGAACTTGGAGACAAAAATAGTTATTTGGTCAAAGGCATTGGATCTACCTCCATCGAGCTAGAATCTGGTGGGAACATTCATCTCAACAACATCCTCCATGTTCTAGGTTTGAAAAATAATTTACTTTCTATTTATTGTTTAAAATATAAAGGAGACATGATATCCTTTATTGATGGAAAGGTGGTTGTTTTGGATAAGAGATATAGTATAGATAATGCTAGAATTATTGGAATTCATGAGGGGAGGTTATATAGACTTCTAACTCCTCCTCGTCAAGATTTAGTACACATTGATATCAATCCATGCAAATTGTGGCATAGAAGATATTTCCATCTCCATTAAAAGATATTTCCATCCTTGAGTCAAATGGTTATAGGAATGCCCCAATTTAAAGAATAACATGAAGGAGTATGTAAAGGATGTGCTCTTGGAAACAAATGTGAAGAAGCCATTTTCTAGTAGTGAATCAAGATCCAAAGAAATATTGGACCTAATTCAATCTGATATTTGTGGCCCGATGTCTAAAAAATCACTTGTTGGTCATAAATAATATGTAACATTTATTAGTGATTATTTTATAAAGACTTGGATATATTTCTTGAAGTCTAAAGGTGAAGTATTTGATAAATTCTAAGAGTTCAAAGTCAAATATGAGAGTCTGACAAAAAGGAAGATCAAGACCTTGACATTTGATAATGGAGGAAAATATACATCTAAAGAACTTGTGGCTTTTTGCAAAGAAGTTGGGATTAATATGGATCTAATATTTCCCCATAATCCCCAACGGAATGGTGTAGCTGAAAGAAAAAATTGATCCATAGAAGAATGTGTAAGATCCATGTAACATGATCAATACCTTCCAAAATTATTATGGGGATAATCCTCTATGAACATAGTCTACATTCAAAATAGAAGACCGCACATAATTATTTGTTGCATAACTCCAAAAGAAGATTTTACTAAAAAAAATCTTATTATTGATCATCTCACAATTTTTGGATGTCCAATATACATTCATATTCCCAAGGACAAAAGAAAGAAGTTGGATCCTGTAGGTATGAAAGGAATCTTCTTTTGCTACAATAAATCTTCCAAAGCATATATAATTTACATCAAATAATATCACCATATTGAAGTAAGTAGAGATGTCACATTTGATGAAAGTGTTGCATACAAAAAGTCCAAATATATACCTATTGACGCTAGTGAAGGAGAAGGACTAGTATTTCCAAATGAAGATATTCCAAGGAAAATCAACTATTTAGAACCTACAATTGATTACCATAGAAGGACCAAGGGAACCTATAGAACCTTTCAACATTCAAGAAATCTAAAAGAGACCATATTGGCTTAGAACAAACTTACAAGAAGTTGATGGAAATGCAACTCCAAAAGGAACATTCAGAGAAAGCAAAAGACCTAAAAGGTACTCTAGTTATGCAACTTATATAAAAAAACTCATTGAATCGAAACCCTCTACTTATGAAAAGGTTTCTAAACAACAAGTATGGAAGAATGCAATGATGGAAGAATTTCAATAAGAAATGAAGAATAAAGTTTGGGAAATTGTTCCTAGACCATAGGATAAATCTATTGTGACCTCCACATGGGTTTACAAAGTTAAGCATGCAGAGGATGGAAACATCAAAACATATAAGGATATATTTATGGCTAGATGATTCTCTTAACCAGAGGGCATTCATTATGATGAAATTGTTTCTCATACAACTAGATACACAACTGTTAGAACTCTTATATCCATTATAGCTTCTATGGGATGGAATATACACCAGATGGACATGAAAGGAAACTCATGTTTGCAAAATTAAGAAGGCTCTATATGGCTTAAAACAAGCCCCTAGAGCATGGTATGCCTATACAAATTCTTATATAATAAGGCTTGGCTTCGCTAGAAGTGTGACTGTTCCAAATATCTACATCAAATTAGTAACGAATGAACCAATAATAATTTTGCTATATGTGGATGACTTATAAATAGCAGCTACAGAGCATCTTATTCATCAATACAAGAAGGATCTAATAGTTGAGTTTGAAATGAAATATATTGGACCAGTGCACTATTACTTGGGACTTGGATTTGGAAGAAATTGTAAATTATAGCAAGAAAAGGCTTCATTTGACTTTTCACTTAGTCAAATGGAGAAATTTGAATTTCCACATCACCAGGATGACTTGAGTTGCAGTGAGTGGGAGTGACATGGCAAAGTCACTTGTTAAATCAGTCAATTCAAGTTTGTGGGCTAGAAGTAGAGTTGTGCATGAGTTGATTGCTAAGATCTAGAAATCTAGTGGAGTTATAGTTAGGGAAACTTTGTAATATTAGCTCTAGTCAGGAATAGAGTTACTAAGAGTTCAGTCGAATATTTGTAACTATTGTTAACTCATTAATCTCTTAGTTAACTAGTCAATTTACTAAAAAAATCCCTAGCCATGCATGGAATTCAAATTGCCTGTTTTTATGGAGGAAAAAAGACATCAATGTATTTATTATTGTATACTAGAGAGTGTACAAAGTTTGCATGTAGCAGGTGAGGCATTCCTCCTAGGAATTGCAAAAAAAAATAGGAGCTTTCCCTGTCATTTAGGAGTTAATTTCCTTAGGAATTGTACATGAAATAAGAGGAGCATGAGGCCTAGATTTGGCTAAGTATTGGTCAGAGCAGGTAAGAGAGTAGGAGATAAATATTGTAGTGTAGGTTGAGCTTCAAGGATTAAATTTTTCATTGTAATATATCCATATCATCATCTAATTTAATACAAAAAAAGGAGTGATTTTTCCCAATTGGGTTCCCCATAAAAATATTGTGTTCATTGTGATTGAATGATTGCATGTGATTGTGTGTGCTTCTATTGGTTGTTTTCCTTTCTGCGGATTGAGTAGAAGAAATTTGTATTTATTTTTTCAGTCTAAATTCATTAGTAGTTGCAAGTTTTGAGTTATTTCTACTTGGTATCAAAGCCTTTGAAAATGACATAGTAACTAAATTCCTTATTATCTTTCAAGGAAATTTTGAATAGAAGATTTGTGGTGCATGAATTTTCTTTAGTGCAGGAACAATTTTTTCTATTGATTGAGGATTACATATGCATTGGAGGAAAATTCATATTTCATAGCTTGGAAATATAGAATGGAATTTTTGATGGATGAAAATGGAATATTGGAGTAAACACAAACTTATATTCCAAAACCAACAACATCAGATGCACGATATCTAGCATAGTGGAAGAAAGATACTGCAAATGCCTGGAGGATTGTCCTGGAGGGAGTCAGATACTATGTGGTTTCAAGTTTACATGGAAATCGGACTACTTAGGAAATGTGTAAAACCCTCATAGAGTTATTTAAAAGTAGCAATTATGCTGGGAAATTGGCATTGAAATATAAGCTCGGGAACATTTGAATGCAGAAAAATGAAGCCATTGTTGAGTACCTATCTGGATTCACTCAAGTTAGAGATGAACCTCGAGAAGTAGGAGAGACTTTTCCACAGTATGAACTTGTGATATTAGCACTCATTGGTCTTCTAAAGTCCCCGCACAACTATCAAGATTCAGTTACTGGAAGAGACAATCTTCCAAATTGGGAGAGACTTTTGTATGATTTGGCGCAAGAGGAGATTAGAAGAAACACTAGAGATGGTGTCACATCTAGATCTAATGAGGAAGAAGATTATACTATAGTCATCAAAGTAAATAATTCCAAAGGAAAGAAGACCCAAGGCATAGTAGAATCTAGCTAGAACCATGGCAAGAAGAAATAACTCAATACAATTAAATGCTTTCACTTCCATGAGTATGGAGATTATGCAACCAAGTGTCCACATAAGAAATCCTGTAAAGATCCTGCAACATGATTAGGAGGAGATTCTCTCGTATCACAATTCAAGTTAAATTTCACCCTCAATGTTTGCATAGAAAGTACAGTAAGAGGGAGTGAATGGCACATAGACTATGGTGCTTCATTTCATATGACAGGAAATAAGGAATTATTCAGCAACCTAGAGGAGAAGGACCTAGAATTACACATAGATCTTGGAGATGATGTAAGGTATAATACCAAAGGGATTGGGATTATCACCTTTAATAGGGGTTCACGCTTCCATATTCACCTAAAGGATGCAATGTATGTTCCTGGTCTGAAGAAAAAAAAAAGTGTAGTTGCACTTAAAGACCATGGATATGATGGGTTGTTTAGTAAGGGGAAATCTTATTTGAAATTTTTTTCTACTGGAAAAGTAAACAAAATTGGTGTTCGAGTTAAAAATATCTAAAATCTAGAGGTTTATTTCACCATGCATGCAACTATACTTCCAAGAGTGAGGTGGGGTGATGTAGAGCCTTAGTCCCAAAGTTGCAAAGATTTGGGTAGGGTCCATAGTAGAGTAGCAACAATTGTAGTATAATATTCTCTTGGATCATTACCCTTGCTAAATGATCCCATAGTATTCAATATAAGGATTAATGTTAGTTGATGCATTCATATCACAAGCAACAACTGCATGCTAGTAGTAGTCAGAGATGTAGGAGACAATTGCAGCTCAGAGACACAATTGATTCAATATTTTGGATGCTTCACAGTTGCAATCATTGTAGTAGAAACAACAACAATGAGAGGGAATTAGTTTTGTTATAGTAAATTCCTCAAGAGGAGCAAGATTGGGGTTGTGAATAACCATTTTATTGCTAATAGGGAGTGTTAAATTGCAGTTGACTTATTCAAATGGAGAAATTTGAATTTCCACATCAACAGGATGACTTGAGTTGTAGTTATCAGGAGTGACATCGCCAATTCACTTACTTAAATCAATTAATGTGAGTTTGTGGGATAGAAGTAGAGTTGTGCATGAGTTGATTGCTAAGAATTAGAAATCCATTGGCATTATAGTTAGTGAAACTTGGTTATTTGAGCTCTAGTCATGAATAGAGTCAATAGGAGTTCAATTGAGTAGTTGTAACTATTATTAACTCATTTCTCTCTCTCTCTCTCTCTCTTTTTTGGTAGGTGAGCACCCATGGGGGATTTGAACGGGTGACTTATCACAAGGAGTGCCTTAACAATGCACCCATTCACCGTCAATCTAAAGCCCCGTGGGCTAACTCATTGCTCTATCAAATTACTAGTCATTTTACTAAAAATATCCCTAGTCATGCATGGAATTCGAATTGCCTAGTTGAATGGAGGAAAAAAACATCAATGTATTTATTATTATATACTAGAGAATGTAATTTGCGTGTAGTAGGTCAGTCGGTCCTCTTATGAATTGTGCAAGAAAATAGGATTCTTCCCTGTTCTTTAGGAGTTGATTTCCTCGGGAATTGTGCAAGGAAATAGGAATAGAAGGAGGCCCTAATTTGGATAAGTTTTGGTCAGAGTAGGTCAGAAATAAGGAGATCAATATAGCAATGCAGGTTGAGCTTCAAGGATTGAAATTTTCGTTGTAATAGATCCATATTATCATCTGATTTAATACAACACAAATGAGGGGTTTTTCCCTATTGGGTTCTCCAGTAAAAATATTGTGTTCATTGAGATTGAATGATTGCATGTGAATGCATGTGTTTCTATTATATGTTTTCCTTTCTGTAGATTGAGTAGAATAAATTTGTGTCTATTCTTTCCAGTCTAAATTCATTAGCAATTGCAAATTTCGACCTATTTTGATGTAAACCTGGTGAGATATTTCTTGGTAAAGGAAAATATGCGATCAAGATTCTATAGAAATTTTGAATGATGGATTGTAAGCCTATGGAAACCCAAATATTCATTGCCAATTTGAAAACATTTAGAAGTTCATAATCAAACCTTCTTGATCCATCATCATACAGGTAACTGATTGGTTCTTTGATGTACTTAGTAAACACTCGACTATATATATGTTATGCAACAAATAATCTAAGTCAGTTTTATATGGAACCCCGACATGATCATTAGATAGAAACAAATCACATCTTAAGATATCTATGGGGAACCTTACATCATTGTTTGAGATATCTTGTATGAAATGAGATTCAATTATTAGATTACATTGATTCTAATAGAGAAAGAAGTATTGATGATGGTAAAAGTCCTACTAGTAGTTATTTTTGTTTGGGATCTGATATGGTTCCTTGGATGAGTAGAAAACAATATTCAATTGTGTTAAGTACTACTAAACTTGAATATATGGCAACCAGTTAATTTTTTTGTGAAGTAGTTTGGGTTTGTAAGTTGCTTGTGTATTTTTTAAAGGAGTATTGGATTCAACTATAATATGTTTTGATAATCAAAGTTGCATTAATTTGTCAAAGAACTCATTCTTCCATGCATTGTCAAAGAACATTATGATTAAATACCACTACATTCGAAGTATGGTGCAAAATGGAGTCGTGAATCTACATTATATCTCCACTGACGAGCAAGTATTTGATGTATTGATGAAGGCTCTTCCTAACAGAACTCTTGAGTATTATTGGGACAATCTTGGGCTTATGGACATCTCCTCCCATATTGAGAGGGAGTGAGGATGGAAACCTTGTTCTCCATGTGTCATGTACTATGGCTAGTACTCACCACCATAAGTCTAGTGGATGAACATGGATAGGGAAAATGGTGGAATGGATAAGAATCTTGGAAGAGAATTATTGAGTCATGTGTTGTAGTCGATTAAGATTAACACCCTAAGTCAAATACATGGACTTGGTAAAGAATGATCTATTGGATGAAATTATCCCCTAGATTAGGAAATGGTCCTTTGAGGACATAACTTGGTGAACCTAGGTGGGGTATGCACCTTGAGAGGTGGTGGTGTCCTATTTTATGCCTCTCAACATTGTGCTATGATCCAGTGGAGAGATAGAGCTTACTTGTCAAGGCCTTGGTAGTTTGACAATGCTAGTTGTTATGATGTTACCATCATTGATGCTCATCAATCCAATATCCTTTATTATATGAATATTTCAACTTGAGATTATCTTGTTGAGTTATTATGAATACCTCCTTAGTTAGGAGGGAGTGTTGAAATTGTAACTAGAGTCAGTATTCATAATATAAAAATATCATTGAGGTATTTATTATATTTATTTATATTTTATTAAATCATCTTCTTCATGCTTAGAGTCAAAAATAATTTATTATGTGTCAAAAGAATATTTATTTGAGTCATGTCCCATTTGGACATTTGAAATAAAAAAATCAAATTTTATTTTTGAGTCATAAGTCAACAAGATGTTCAAGTAGACCCTCCTTGGACAAGTCAACATAATGGAACCTATTTGACTCTCCTAGATAGCTATATATAAGAAACAATTTCAACCTCTTGGAGATGCCATTCATCATCACATAATCTATCTATTTTTGTACATAGATAAGAAAAAGAAAGAACGAAGTCGAAGGAGAGAAAAGGATGTCAGAGGAGAAGAATAAACCAAAATATATACCCTACTACAACTCGCACGTGTGATATATTTTTGTGAAAAGGGGCTGAATTTCTAAGGTAATTGCAAGGTCGAAATTCGGCCTCTACTGCAAGGCCGAAAATATTTTATTTTTACTAGATTTGGAGAAATTTGACAAGCATTGAATTTAACTATTGGAGGGTACTTTGAGGAGGGTTTGACTTGGAATACTTGTGGCAGACTTGGTCTTGGTCTTGTTCTTGTAAATCTCATTTCGATGTTATTCTATAAGACAAAGATTGTTGGATTTTCCTCTTGTGGGGTTTTCCCTATGTAGTAACCTAATTTTGGTGTCTCTTGTCTCATCGTCATCTTTATGTTTTATATATTTGTATAATTTATTGATGAAGAAGAAATAAAAAATAATAAGAAGACGACCAACATTCACAAGTAATAATCAAGAAGAGGAATCAAGCATTAATCTACACTACACTTGGTTTCTCAACAATAGAACTATAATAGGAAGCTCAAAGACCAAAGTGAATAGGGAGATAGATTCCATGGGTCACCCCACTGATTTTATAGAAGAAAATACTTTAGTTGGGGGATCAAAACTAGAAATACAATTATAAGTTATTCTCAACCTTGATGAAGAAATAGAACTACCCATGGAAACTAAGTTTAGCCTGCTTGGAGGTGGAAAGATGGAAGAGGGAGAGGGATAAGTATTTGTAGAAGGACTAGAGGTGGAGGAAGAGGTAACCTTCAGATACCCCATTATGGATCCTAATGTAGTGGTGTAGATTAAGAACATCCCCCCTTAAATACTACCACAATTTTATGGTAAGAGCAACAAATATCCTATTGCTTTTTTATTTGATTTTGATATATTGTGTAGAAGCTATGACTATTGTATTAATGCCCAAAAACTTAAGTTTCTCCCTTCCACCCTAACGGATGAAACCTTGCACTAGTTCATGGGTTTAGGTGAAAACACCATTAGAAATCGTGATAGGATGCATAAAATGTTTTTAAAAAGGACCAAGAGTATTGCAAAGCTAGAGACTTAACGAAGGCAAATTTCAAAATCATGCAAAGGAACGACAAGAGCATTGAAGACTACCTCGAATGGTTATTTTACAATATCAAAAGATATAAATAACATAAAATCGATCAAGACACCATCATAACTATTTTATTAAGGGTTGTTCTAGACGATTCCATTAATTTATTAAATTTATTGGGATATGGGGATGTTTCATAGTTTCCTTTTAACAAGATTTCTAACCTGTGCAAGAAGTATTGTTATAACCAATCAAGATATGGTGGAGGGATTATGGATTCTGTCCCTAAAAACACCAAATTTGCAATGAGTAGTATAACTAAACTTGATTTTTGACATTTATTGGAATGTTTTAAAAGTCATCTACTTGAAAATATAAATTTACAATTAGATACTTTAAAATTTAGGATGAAGCAAGAAGAGGAAAGAGTAGCAATTTCTATATTTTATCATCGGTGGAGTTAGAAGCACTCATTGTGAGAATTCCCTTTGGATGTTATTAATGTATGTGTTATCTATGTAGGTGACCATACAATAGAAAAATTCCCATCTCCACCTAGTCTCAAGGCAATTTACTAAGGATAAAATCAAGAAACAACACAATTGAATGCACCAACACCAAAAAAACCTTGCAAACAATAACTTTGAGTATAAATTTGAACCATGCATCTCAACCTTCTCAATTTTTTATGGAAAACAAAATTTATTTAATTTTATGATTCCTCCTATGCCTTGGTAGGCATATGTTCCACAACAATTCCAAAACCATCCCTACTAGTAGGGATGGAAAGGACCTCATTATAATAATATGCCTGATTTTTTCTATACCTTGTTGAATAAAGTGTAACTTGGTTCGGTCTTCTTAATGATTTGATCTTCGTAAATGATGTAATAAAAGAAAATAAATTTATGTTGTATGCCTTTCTGCATGGGTTTCATGAGAAAGAAGTGTCATTAGGTCAAAGACTTCTTCTTGATGTCTTTAGGATTTATTAGTATGTCAAGGATTCAAGTCATGTATGAAGGAGCTCCTCATGAGCCTATGTAAAATATATTCAAGCCTAGAGCATCCCTCCAAGACCAAGATCAATCCTCCAAGAGCAAGCACAACGAAGTCTGCAAGAAAAACAACAAGGAGATCACCATGTCGGCTTTAAAATTGAATTAAATGTATAAAATATAGTCATGTCGGCTCAAGAAAATAGACACAACGTTTCACTTGACAAGGGAACTTATTTTTTAGGAAAAAACACTATAAATATGTGACTAGGGTATTCGAAAAACACAAGTACAAAACTCACATTCTCCTTTGAAATTTTGGATGGGTAAGAGGTGCAGGAAGAAGATCTCGGTTTGGTACAGGATCTTGGAAAGCCTCATCAACCTCGGTGATGATCACAGTGAAGAAAGATGATAGTCCTCTCCTCCTCAGTGGTGTACATCTCATTGAAAGGAAGCACTGTTATTTTCTTTCGGTGGTGAAGAAGATCTCTGGAATCCTATAGGAGCACTAATCGTCTTGGCATGATTAAAATTCTTGGAGGAAATCAAAATAAAGGGTTTAGATCTATCTCTAGTAACCTCTGCATACTCTCTAAGCACTCCTATAGTCGCGCAATACTAATAATGAAGAGAATCTAAATGGTATCTCTGTAGCATTCTCGTAATAATAAGAATAAGCCTTAATGACAGTGACAAGGGTTACAGTTTCGACATATTGAGAAGCAATGACAAGGATTACAGTCTCGGCATAAAGAGAAAAAAGTGATAAGGATCATCATAATCTCAGAATACACTCTCGACATGCTCACAATCAACATCATGGTGATCTCAACAAGAGTAAATTGATGATCTAAGTACATATGGAGATATGGTGAAACAAACATCATGGTGATTGTCATAATGAAGCTCTTTATGCATTGATAAAAGCATAGAATCAAGGTCACAATGATGACCTCAATGAAGACAATAGACATTGTTGACATAGTGAAGAAGAAATAATGAATATCTCAGTGATGCAGTAGTGATGGCCTCAATGGTGCAACAATGAGGATGATATCAACAGTGATAGGAAAGAGGATTGGTGTCTTGGTCTTATAGTGGCATAGTAGGTAAAGGGTCATGGTCTTGGTATTTGTCAATTGGAATCTCCACAAGAAGATTTTTTTTGTGTGGGCTTTCCTCTCCAAGAGGGAGAGGTTTTTACCTTGGAAGAAAGCCAAATATCTTTTATTCTTGTCTCTTTTGTTTTGGTAGTAGTTTCATGAAGTAAACAAACACACTAATAATGAAAAGAAGATTAAGCTAAGATAAACTGTAAAAACACTTCACAAATTGTTATCATGTTAAGAAGAATCTATTTAATTATGTTTGCCTTAGATTTTTCAACATGGTATCAGAGCGAAGGTTTAGAAGTTAGAGGAAGGGAAGAAGAGAGACATTCAAGGATCAAGTTTCAAGCAAAGCATCAAGGAAAGTTGTAGGAATTAAGATCTACATTCAAAAATCAAGACCTAGATCAAAGAAGTAGCTTACAACAATAGTCTACAACAACAAGGGTTTCGGAGAACAATAGTCAAAAGATGAAGCGATCAGATGTTAGGATACATGGCAACAACTTTGGTGACTCCCATAGTTTCGATCTACAACATACCAGTTATAATCACTATCTTAGATTGAATCCTTTTATATAAAGAAAAAAGTTCTGAAATCTTGGATTCTTAGAACTTAATGATACATATTTGAGGGCATATATAGGAGTTTGAATAGATAGTACTTGATATAGAAGCTATACTAACTGATGGTTCTCTATATATCATGACAATCAACCTCAATTCGATGATTCATACTACAAGGTTCCTTATGTAGCCCAATTATATCAACAACTTGTTGGATACATAAATCAAGATAGCTTGAAGGCAAAGAAGGGAATATTCCTATCAAGGATATCATCCGAAGGAAGCATTAGTACATATGCCCCAACTACTACCAACATGATCAAGGTGAAGATTTCATCTTCACAATCAAGTAAGTATATTTTCATTCTATAATCAAGTTTGGTTCTATGACTTCATGATTGCAAGAAGATCTATAGGTCGGATGGGTCATCAAAGGTTCTTGCATGGAATAAGAATGATTGCCATAACCCTTATGAAGAAGAGAAGTTAGTGAAGATATCAAGGTCTCCTTTGAATTCATAAGTACTCTTAAGGTTCTCTCTTTCTTATGTAGCAAGAAGCGATACATACAAGGGATACATGAAATGCTAGAAGATATACTATCTGAAATGTAGTAAAGAAGGTATCAAAGAATAAATAAATATCTTCACGATATCGCAATTCGGAGATCTAAGAAAGATGATAAGAATATAATCATCTATGTTCTTAATAAGCAAGAGGGAAAGTGTTCTTGGGAGATGGAAGTTTCCTCATGCAACAACTTGTGGTATCTATGCAAGATGGAAGAAGGACAAGTTATGGACAAAGGTTTTGAAGGATAAAAAGACTTAAACATGCGCAAAAATGCAATGGAAGTTTTCAAGATAGAATAATAGCTAAGATTCAATGCTATGGAAATAATCTCATATTGCCGAAAGGAAGGAGGAAGTTGAAGAAAAAGGACAAGGAAAAAGGGAGTAGTAGACCTCTATTATGAGTGAGATGGTGTCCCTGACAAAAGGGTTCTATCAAAAGCTCCAAATATTCTACATATATGATCATGATGATAATATGCACTGTGGCATCATGGAAACAAGAGCTTGTAATATCACCATGGGAATCATGAAGAAATAAATCCATGGCAGTCGAACATAAAGGACATAGTTCTTGGGAATCTCATTGGATATCAAAGGAAAGGAAAAGAAGTCAAAATGGAAAACATTTGACAGATGGAGACATGCAAGATCCTTAAGATTCTCTGATAGAAACCTCAGCGGAGTATCCACTAATTTGAGAAGGCAGCAAGTGTTTCATCAGGAAATCAAACTTATGGAATTCATGAGATGAAGTTCTGATGACATGAGAGATGATGCATATCAAGGGATTGAAGATATCTTCAATCAAGGAAGTTGTTGGAAGGAGCCTATATTACCTAACGGTAAAATGAGGTATGTCACGTTATATGGTTGCATGTAGCATGGATCAAGCATGATCAAGAGAAAAAGGATCTCCTCCTCTGAAAGGATGTAGGAAGGCTTAAGTCACACTAGATGAAATCAACATAATATGTCCTCATATGAAGTATGAGGTGGCTGACTACAATTAATAAAATCTAATTGAAATCTCCTGGGAATGGAAGGTGTGAGGATGGAAGATATTGTAAAATATGCAACCATGATGAAGGAAATCAACATCCAAAGGATCAGGAATATTTGACTAGGAAATATCTCGGAAAGATATGGAGACTCTAATGGAAGTCTGAAAAGATGAGGACCCTTGACAACATATATATTCGGGAGATGTGTCAACATGTATGCCGGTTGTTGATACCTACAATAAGATGTCACTGGAAAAGGCCATCACCAAAAAAGTAATATGTGATTTTGGTTTCCGACCTCTTGGAGAAAGTCTAGGTATGTGTGTAAGGCCATGGTAAGGAGAGTTGTGAAGGATTTCACAACTATTTACCTTGTGATCTAGAGAATCGTCGTTGAAGGAAAAGGAAATATATATTGCCCTATGAAGGAAGCCTTAGATGTAAACCCAAGGAGGATACTTTTCGGGAAATAAGGAATGATATGATGGAGGAAAGTGATGGATGGTTGAACCCTACATATGAAGAAATTGATGACGTCGAGGTCTTGGATCATCATTCAACTAGAATACCTTGTAAAGTACTGATGATAGAGTCCCTATTTAAGAGGGATCTTTGGAAGGTTCCTATGAGTAAAGAAACATGAGTAAGTTTTTGAGTAAAGAGAAACTTGGAACCCGTCCCTGGTTAAGAGCGAGAGTTAGACACAACATTCTTGTCTTCAGTTTCGAAGAAAGAATGGAGGACTGTGTAATCATCTAGCATCTGGCACTCTTTGAGGATGTGGTAGGGCATCCAAGACAAGTGTGGGCAAGAGGACCGATATTCTTGAGGGATAGGAACCCAAGATGAAAATAGTCCTAGTATGGCATACTCGGAGAACACCCAAGTGGGTATGACCCAAAGAGAGACAATGATGATGCATGTCTATTGGTCATTGGTCTCACCAACATTATGTGCTCTGATCTAAGTGAGAGATAGATTTGTAAGTCAAGGCCTTGCTATATGAAAACGATGTTGGTTGAAATGATGCTATAACAGATGGATTGCAAATCCGATTCTTCTTATGAGAAATTATTTAGATTGAGAATGACCAAGTACCATTATGAATACCTCCCTAGTTAACAGGGAATGTTGAAGAAAGTGTAACTAGGTTCGGTTTTCATAATGATTTGATCTTTGTAAATGATGTAATAAAAGAAAATAAATTTATTTTGTATGCCTTGTTGCATGGGTTTCATGAGAAAGAAGTGTCATTAGGTCAAAGACTTCTTCTTGATGTCTTTAGGATTTATTAATATGTCAATGAGTTAAGTCATGTATGAAGGAGCTACTCATGAGCATATGTAAAATATATTCAAGCCTGGAGAAACCCTCCAATACCAAGATTAATCCTCCAAGAGAAAGCACAACGAAGTCTGCAAGTAAAATGGCAAGGATATCACCATGTCTGCTTCAAAATTGAATGAAATTTATAAAAGATAGTCATGTCAGCTCAAGGAAATAGACACAATATTTCACTTGACAAGTTATCTTATTTTTTTAGGAAAAATCACTATAAATATGTGGTTAGGGTATCTACAAAACACAAGTACAAAACTCGCATTCTCCTATAAAATTTCATATGGGTATGAGGTGCAAGAAGAAGGTCTCGATTGGCTACATGATCTCAAAAAGCCTCGTCAACATTTGTGATGATCATAGGGAAGAAATACAATAGCCATCTCCTCCTTGGTGGTGTACATCTTAGCGAAAGGAAGCACAATTATTATCTTTTGGTGGTGAAGAAGATCTTTGGAATCCTATAGGAGCACTAATAGTCTCAGCATGATTAAAAGTCTCGGAGGATATCATAGTAAAGGGTTCGGATTTATCTCTAGTAACCTCTTCATACTCTCTAATCACTACTATAGTCTCAACATACTAATAATTAAGATAATCTAAGTGGTATCTCTATAGCAGTCTCAACATAATGAGAAGAAGCCTTAATGAAAGTGACAAGGGTTACAGTTTCATCATAATAAGAAGTAGTGATAGGATTACAGTCTCAGCATAAAGAGAAAAAGATGATAAGGATCATCACAGTCTTGGAATACACTCTCAACATGCTCACAGTAAATGTTATGATGATCTCAGAAAGAGTATAGTGATGATCTAAGTACAGATGGAGATATGGTGAAAAAGTCATCATGGTGATTGTCATAATGAAGCTCTCAGTGCATTGATAAAATCATAGAATCAAGGTCACAGTGAAGACCTCAATTAAGATAAGATACCTTGTTGACATGGTGAAGAAGTATTAATGAAGATCTCAGTGATGCAATAGTGATGGCCCCATTGGTGCAGCAATGAGGATGATCTCAGCAATGATAGAGAAGAGGATTGGTGTATTGATCTTGGAGTGGCATAGCAGGTCAAGGGTCATGGTCTTGGTATTCATCAATTGGAAACTCCATAAGAAGAATTTTTTTTTGCGATTTTTCCTCTCCATGAGGGAGAGTTTTTGGCCCTAGAAGAAAGCCAAATATCTTGTGTTCTTGTCTCTTTGTTTTTGGTAGCAGTTTAATGAACTAAACACACACACTAATAATGAAAAGAATATCAAGCTAAGATAAATTGTAAAAACACTTCACAAATTATTATCATGTTAAGAAGAATCTCTTTAATTATGTGTGCCCTACATTCTTAAACATACCTTAGCACCACAACAACAATATTTTGCATCACTCTAACAATCATACCCAACATATCCTCAAACTTAACAATCTCAACTAAGTACACCACTACAATAATTGCAATTACCACAACCACCATCTTCCCAACCTCCATAGCCTACATAATTACCTATTGAGCTGATTTCTAATGCCAATAATAACAAGACAACATAATAGGTTTTTAATGATGAATTTCCTCCATTCCTCACATATTTGATCACACCAGTTGGAATATACATCTCAGTTCATGAAAGCTTCTCAATAAAAATAAAGACTCTCCTATCATCATTGAAGAAGAATTGAGGGAAGAAACTCTGAATCAAATAAACAATGATTCTGTAGTGAAACAAACTTCTTAGAATTGATATTCTTCACCATGACCTACTGTACCTCTCTACCTAGGTTGATCTTATAAAATCCTACGGAACACCTTTAATGTGACCCAGTTTCATAATTAAGAAATGTTTGCACCAAATTCCCTTTGTTACAAGCTATTTAGGATATTTCAATTTATGCTAAAACTATTAGGGAGCTTACCCTCAAGAAACTATTAGGGAGCTTCACCTATTGGGTACTACTCTTTAGTTTATGCAATTCTCCTGCTACTTTTCAAAGAGAATTTTTAGCCTTTTTTTTATCTCACTCAAGAATGCATTGAAATATATATGGATTAATTTTCTATAAATGGTGATTCAATTCCTAAAACCTTGAAAAATTTAGAAAAAAAAAATCAGATTTCAAGAATCGAACCTTTCCCTAAGTTAGATTAAATGTTGTATAATACAAACCGTAGGGATCATTCTTGGTCATATCATTCTTTATGCATGAATACATGTTGATCCCACAAAAAATGAGGTTATCCTACAACTTTCATTTCCAAAATGAAAAAAAGAGGTAAGCATAATTTTAGGTCACACTAGTTACTATAAGAAATTATCTTAGGTCACATTAGTTTCTATAAGATATTTGTATAAAATATTTATAAGAAAATTTCTCCCTTATATAAATTAATCACCAAAGATGTTGATTTTTCTTAGGATGATTATTGTCAAAATGTTTTCGAAATAATCAAAAATAGGCTCACCAAGTCACTTATCTTTAGCAAACCAAATTGTTCCCTTCTCTTTCAAATTTCCACAAATGCCTTAGATACATCCCTTGGGATAGTTCTAGGAAAATAGGTGGATCAATCATCTTATGCTATATACTAGTGTCACACGGAATCAGTCGATCTTGCGGACAATACAGACCTTCCTAGAATCTAATGAAGACATAATGACAAACAAACCAACCAAACACTATCTTTCTCTAAATGTGCTTTATAAGTAATGGGAAACAAGTGTGTGTAAGAGCCTACCTCATGTCCAACGCAAGTTCGGATATGCCTTCGCTTCTTTGATCCAAGTAAGTTCCTTTATCGCAAACCTGCAAGCACAAACAAGGCAAACAATTAAATAAAACCTGAATATCCAATATTATAAAACATATTTAACATGATAGTCAAGGAGTCCATGAAACAAATAGCATAAGATACTTGTTGAGAAAAATGAGCTTGATTGTATTAATTCAAAAGAAAAGAACCTTACAACCTTTGCCTTGA
>APFE030543676.1:93476-135361 GCA_000404065.3 Pinus taeda
AATTAATGAAAAATAATAATAATAATAATAATAATAATAATAAATAACATAAATAATAAATAATAAATAATAATAATAATAATAAAATCGTAGTTGTAGTTTACGTGATCAATATATTCATACATTACATCACTGTATAAGAGGTATTTATTCATACATATCACTCTACCATTAGATACTTAATGAAAAATCCCATAATCAGTGGTAGGTGACTCAATGGCTATTGTTACTACATGAGTTTAATGTTACTATTCTAGATAAACTTGGCAAGGCCAATCTACATTAGAGAAATTTTGAGGTCCAAAATGGACCTCCTACGGAATATTATAAAATAATAGTGGAAATGATAAAATAAGCTTAGATTAAATCATCAAATTTTAGAGGGGAAAAAAAGTCAACTTGTATTTTCAACTTATATCCCTACAGTTTTACTCAAATTCTGAGTGGGATCACTTGTTGGATGCATAATTTAATTCTTCATGTAAGTATTACCCATGTTGCATACTTTTGATGGACCATGCTACACGAAAAATGAGAAATATATGAAAAACATGATTTCAATCATGTTTTCCATGTATTTCTCATTTTTTGTGTAACAAGGTCCATCGAAAGTATGCAACATCGGTACTTCTTAGATGAGGAATTGAAGTATGCATCCAATGAGTGCTCTCACTTGATATTTGACTAAAACTGTAGGGAGATAAGTTGAAGTAGTTTTTTTTTTCTTATTTTTATCCTTTAATCTTTTTTCTTTTTTACTCCAAAAATGGTGAATCATCCTCCATGGTTGAAATCATCATCTTAAATCCTATTGGTTCTTATAAAGTTGATTTTGGCTATACATTTTTGTTTTTTGGCCCATTTTAGACTTCAAAATTTCTTTAATGGTAGCAAATTTCCTTTCTATAATTTATAGTGAAGGATAAGTAATTTTTGTAGATGACACTTTTCCTTATGAACATTTATTTGTCGTGTCTACTTGTTGGAAATACTTGGGGGGGGGTGAATCAATATTCCTTGGAAATTAGAAATTTTAAATCTTTTCAGAGCATTAGTTAATCTTCAATTATTATTAATGTTTATGCAATAATAATAGTAAATAAAATAACACAATAGGCATAAGAATTTTAGGTGGAAAACCCCCTCTGGGTCAAAAACCACCAAATGCTTTTCTAATAAATTTTTTAATCTTCAGCCCCAACTGAAATTACAGAAACAACTTCCTAGAATTCTAGAAAATCATTCTTCTCCAGCTCCTACTGGAAGGATGCTACAACTCCCTAGTTCCTTGAGTAATCAACTGAATGGATGTCCCAACACCCTAGAATGCCATAACTCGCCCTAGCACCACCCTTGAGTAATCAACTGAATGGATGTCCCAACACCCTAGAATGCCATAACTTTCCCTAGCACCACCCTACCACCTTGAAGTGTTCACAAGACCTAACCTATAGGCGACTTCATTCACCTGTCTAACACCACCCTACCATCCTATAAAGACAAAAATTAAATACAAAAGTGTGGACTCCTGTACCAAGGACAACGATCCATGATACAATATGATTTACAATGATTTTGACCAAACACCCAATCACACCATGACCTGCAACCCAACCATGATGTCATCCCAATAGAGACTCCTATACCTCCCAATAATTCCTTTTCAACTCTAGCAGATTGACACTTTTACAATAATGACTTTTCCAATGATGAAACTTTTACAAATGACACTTTTACAACTTCACAATGATGACTCTTGGCCTTGACACTTCTTCACAATATACAGATGACTATCATGTCTTCAAAGGATATCCCGTTGCAATGCTTCCTTTTATTTGGTACTTTTTCTCTTGAATTCTTTCTTGAAGTTGTACTTAAATCTTCTTCTACATGCATGCAAAATTTTCTGAGCAAAACCAATCCCAAAACAAAACAAAATACCCTTCAACTTGCCTCTGCCTGCAAAAAACATGTAAGTGAATAATAATGAATAAATACAAATTAAAATTACAATGTGTACCTGAAGTGTGCTTGTCACTTTTGTTGTTGACTTGTTGTGGCAGTAGACAAAGACTCCTATTCTTGATATAGGCGGAGACTCTATGCAAGACTATATCCAAAACTGATCTAAAGATATATACAATAAAAACTGATGACATACCCTAAACTTGTGATGGATCAAGTTCTAAGTACAAGAACAAAGACCATTCTATCAACTATGACAAGACAAGTAACATGAACATACAACATCATATAGATTTATCAAACTTTGTCTCGTATCAAGAATATGTAGAATAAAATGTGTAGTAACAAGAATAGGACATCCGAAAACTAATTGTGACATATAGAGACATAGAGATATAACCTAGACATTGTATATACTTACGTTGTCCTGAAAACACATATGTCGTATATGATACTCAAAATTCAAATGTAAACACTAATCATACATACCTTGCTAAAGGAGACTTACCCTTGACTGTTCATGTGTGGTCCTTACTGCAGTGATCCTTGAATGCATGCTTTTTCTTGCCTTCTAGGAGCTCAATATTGAATCTATTGTATATATTTCCTTCTTGCCTTTTAGTCCTATGGTAGCCGTGTGAGTCCTCTTTCGAACCCCATAGGTTTGATCAATATTGGATTCTTCAAGAAAGAGCTATTCCCAATCGCCCATGATGACTTGGTTATATACTGGTTTAGTAGAGCGAATTTGTACGAAGTGCCACGTATCACTATTGTGACCTTCGGCCCTAAAAATGTTACTCAACAAACTACAGTCTGTCCCATTTCTGTGACTTTTTACGAAATTTAAAATCCAATGATTAGAGAGAAATTTAAGACAACGTTCCCAACGTCACATGTTTGACATGGAATTCGGGAGCCTGCAAAAGCCCTAACATCCACAAATCATATCTCCAAAACTATAGCGAACCAAGATCTGAAATTTAGTCCCGAGGTTCATCAATATTTCGTCTCAAATGGGTTTTAATTTCAGCTTTGCAAAATAAAATTTATAGCGAAAATTCCACGATGGCCTATTTGAAGTCACAAAATCCCTACTAGAGGAGGATATGAGTGTCGTTATTTATATGAATGTCTTGACATGAGAGGGTCCTCAACAAGTGAACGTTGGAGGGGTTTTAGGATAGAAAAAGAAAATTATTAATTATTTACTATTCAATGACCACAACCAATTATGAGTGTCATTCCACAACCCCATAGGGGTTTAGCCCACTCACTAGGGTTACTAACTTCAAACGCAAATAACCCTCAAACCCTGAAGAACTGGGAGGCATAGAATATATCAACGGAAACATCTTGATGAGTAGAACCCATAGAAGAATATCCTTGAATCAAAATAGAGTAATTTTTCAAGTCAAAATTCCCATGCAATATCGGGATAGCCGCTAATGCTGCTTGGGTTGACATCAATGACAACCACTGATCAACACTACTATCTCTCAATGTTTTCCAGATATATCCAGCCACAAGTAAGCTAGCACAACATCTATCTTCCAAGGAGATGAAAAATACCATTAGACTTAGTGGCTCCTACTCTTGGATTGGAGGAGATCTCTTATGTATCAGACTTGAATTTATCATCAAAAATTGTGTACAAGAAGGTGATATTTTTGATATATTGAGAGCCACCCATGATGAGCCATGTAGGGGGGATTTCACTATCAAAAGGATAGCTTAAAAAGTCCTTCATTCAAGATATTATTGGCCTACCCTCTTTTAGGATGCCAAAGAGTACGTTTGAAAATGTGATAGTTGTCAACAAATGGACCTCCTAGTATAGTGCAATGAAAATCTTCTACAACTTGAGGTACTTATTGAGCCATTTGAAAAATCGGCACTTGATTTCGTTGGACCTATTGCTTGAACATCTAAAATAAAAAGGTATATCTTGGTTTGTACAAATTATGTAACTAAGTGGGTAGAGTCTAAGGATATTTTTCATGTTATCAAACAATTAGTTATCGATTTTTTATTTGAGGATATTTTAACTTGGTTTGGGAAGGGAGATTGTAACAGATCAAGGAGCATAGTTCACTTCAAAGTTTATCCAAACCATTACACAACAATACAAAATTTTGCACTAGATATCTTCACCTTACCATCCACATGCTAATGGGTAGGTGGAATCAACCAACAAAGTCTTAGAAGCCATTTTGACCAAAAATGTGTAGTTGCATCATAAGGACTATGCAAGTCAACTTGTTGAGGCCCTTTGGGCCTATAGGACTACATGGAGGAACACAACTAGGCATATACTCCGCCAACGCAATGGATTGGATGAGATACGATAGAATTTTATCCAACATACCACTCTTTTCCCATAGCAGAGAAGTAGATGACATAATAAATTTATTAGAAGGAAGTAGCTCAAGCTAGGTGGCTAGGCTCTCCTCTTTGATTCCAAGTTCAATCATTTTAAGGGGTTGTTCCATACATGATGGTTGGGCCCTTATAAAATTGATAATGTCTTTGACAATGGTTCCGTAGAAATCAAAACCATTGATGGGAAAGGAACTTCATTTCTGGTCAACAGGAATAGATTAAGATTGCATGAACAACCAGTTAACCATGAAGAATTTGTTCAACAAATCTTGCAATAATCTGGATCGAACATGTTAGGTAGGGATAAATCCCAACATGCTACAAAGTCATGACATATCTCTCTCTCTCTCTCTCTCTCTCTCTCTCTCTATTTTTTTTATGAATGAATTTTCTTGACAGTAATTGATAAAAAAAACTAGGTCCATGGAAAACCTCCCTGATACAAATCTTGAGACAACCAATCTGCCAATATTTCCACCACATTTTACATAAACCTTTGTTGCAACAATTTTTGGAACTGCATCGACATCAATATCAACATCAACATCATCATTGACATCTTTATCAGCATCAACATTGTTATAAGTATGAGTTTAGACATTATCACTAGTGGCAATAGTTTCTTTAACAACGCTAGTATCATCATTAGCACCAACAAACATGAGTCTGCATATTTTATTTTTTTCTATCTCCTTAGAAATTTATATTTTTTGGGGACTGAAAATTATTGGAATCTTGAAAATATCGAGTATACAACCATTGAGATAACATCATCAACCTTGGAAAAGTTTACGAATCTTCAAGTTTTCATTTAGTCATGTGACCATTGTTATAGAATCAATATGACAGTTACAATATTATATTTATTTTTCTTTTAAGAGATTCCTTTACAAATATATGTTCAAATTGGAAATAAAAGGTTTGAGTCATGGGTTCGATATTGTTAAACACCTCCAACCTCTTTGTCTTTTCTTATCTCTTAGGAATTTTGTTAAGCAATCAAATCATTCATTTTCCAACCAATCAAGTTCAAATCAGCATAAAGGTTTTCGGGTTCATAGATCCACTAATTGATTCCTCCAGTAGTTCAAATCTTAGGTTTGCTTTCAAAATAATGTTACAAAGACACTGTAGTATATTCATCAACCTGAGGTGAGAAAATTGGTTTGAAAATTCCTTTAATAAATTTGAAACATAGGGTTATCTATATATAGAAGCATAACCTTAATCTTGTGTGCATATAAAAGGTTGATTACCCCCTATGATACATTTTTCACTGCCTTGTGAAATCATTAAACACTCCGCATCATTCCAATATCATGACTGTTATCACCCCAAGAAACTCTCCTAGGTTGTATCTCAGAGATGCTCGGGAACATTACAAACTCAACATGATGTTGGAAATGGATGAATGGAAGGAATGATGTTTGTTCAAGCTAGATAACCACTTCTGCTATGCTTAACTCCAGACATGCGTGAACACCCCAAAACTACAAGGCTTTAGACCACCAATTACTCACAGTTTAAGCATTTGGTGAATATGGAGATTACTAACCACACCAGTGGATGCACAGGACCCTGTGATGGCCGGCTGCTACTAGCAAAGAAGTCTGCAAATCTATTCCCTAATGCACAGGACAGGATGACAGCTCTCTGGCACTAAGTAAAAAGAAACCTGAATAATACATTAACTGATACATACAAGATCTTAACACAGAGGTAGGATGATAGCTCCTCTAATGCTAAACATCAAGAGTACAAGAGAACTGCATAACATGCACAAACTAGAACAGAGTAGAAATGGAAAGTGAGCAATTAATAGCAAAAGAAGTTTGTATTCACTGAAAATGCCGACGAGATGCTGCAAGTATCAAAACAGTTACAGTCTCTAGAAGTTGAAACTTACATCAAAACAACAACCATCAACCCTGATTACATCTTGTTTACGGGTATATATAGAGTTTCATTACAAATATGTTCTGCTATTCTAGGTGTGGAGGGGTCATAATTGACCACCAACCACTTTAACTGCCTGATGGAGTTTTTGGTGCAATCTTCCCACTTCAGTGAAAAAATTGATCTTCTCGGGTGCTCTTTTGTCCTTCTTGAGTAGGTGGAGTGTCATATGGATGAAATTCCATAACTAATAAATGCATTTAACTGCTCGAGGCTTGTCCTTTTCCTTCTCGGACATCCTTCCAGTTCAATGTAGTCGTTGAGGAGCTACTGCGTCGAGTACTGTATGCTGACCACCTTCGTCCTTTATAGAGTATGGAATGGTTATGGATGTGGATAGTCGAGATGGATGGAGGAAGAAAGTCAGTCGTTAGATCAAACAAATGGATGGCGGAGATCTCTCGGTGAGAGGTATCGGGAGGAAGCGGGAGCAGACAATCGTGAGCCATTGGATCTTAGGCAGTTAGATCCAATGGTCACCGGGCGGAAGAGATGTATGGAGTTTATCGGGTGGGGACAGAGGATGAGCGGTAAGCGGTATTGCCCGCACCGTCATTGGGAGGTAGGTGGTAAATGTACAACGACCAACGATCACAGTCATCGTGCGACGCGTGGCGGGACAAAACCGCTTTTGATCACGAGTTATTGTGTGGTCAATTCGTGGGCATGGGGGAAGCGAATGCCATCCAATCGCGACAGAGTTGATCGGATGGCGGGGGTTTGATCACACAGGTTCCATTTGAAATGATAGGGACACGACGTATCAGGAATTTTGTGAAGGCGCACGATTATAAGTGGTTTTAAACTTAACGCTTGGGGCCTGATGGTAAAGGTTTTCATATGATTTTTGACAGCAAGCCCTAGGAAATGGAGATGAAAGGAGGATGGATGAGGTGGAGGGGAAGGTGAGAGCAGCCAGTATGGGCCTCCTTTGAGTGAAACCAAGAACCAAGCCCACTTCTGCTCCTCGAATATCAGCAACATGTAGCAAAGCTAACACTGGCTCCTTTTGGGGATGAGATCCTCCCTGTGAGGTCTCAAGAACTTGCAGATCAATGCCTTTCCTGTGCAAACAAATTAGCAAAATTTCCTAGTGTTCCATTGGGCATGGAGTCTAACTGAGTCTACACTAAAACTGATAAAATAACATATTTACAACTTTTAAGGCCAAAAGACCTTAAACAACATAAATTTTCAGAAAATGCCCATTAACTCGGCCATCAAAACCTACTTCCCCTCCCATACTTTGCAGTATGAAGGTATTGTTCCCTTGGATCTGAGAAATAATAAAAGGCCCTGTCCAGAAAGCATCAAACTTCCCATGGTTGCATTTCTTCTCTTTCAGTGCATCCCACTTCAGAACCAAGTCTCCAACCTGAAAATTATCCACTTTCGTCCTCCTATCAAAAGCTTCCTTGATCTTTTTCTGATGTGCCATATACCTTTCGACCAGCTGTTCTCTAATTTGATGTACCTCTGCTAAGTCAGTGATTCTTTTTGCCATATCTCCTTCCTCATTCTGATCTTCTTGTAGGAACTTTGCCACAGGGAGGGTAAGCTAAATTGGGAATACTGCCTCTGTGCCATATACCAGCTTGAATGGAGAGTTCCCTGTGGATTTCTTAATGGTCACTATGTCAGCCCACAGTGCATATTTGAGCTTAGAATCCCAATTCTTTTTGTTGTCTTCCAACAGCTTTTTAATTATCCTTATCAAACTCTTGTTGGAAGATTCTACTAGATCATTTCCTTGAGGATAATATGAGGTGGAATGAACCAGTTTAATTCCCATTGAATCACACATGTCCACCAATTCTTTTGCTCTAAAGGTTGCTACGTTGTCTGTGACTAATTTATGTGGACAACCAAACCTGGTGAAGATATTTTTTGTCGAAAACTTCATGACCACGTGATGATCAACCTTTCTGGTAGGGATGGCTTCAATCCACTTAGTGAAGTAATCTGTGGCTACTAAAATCCATTTTTGCTAGCTACTGGAATGTGGATTGATTTCTCCAATGAAATCCAAGCCCCACTGCTAAAAAGGGCCATTAGTATGTATACGTTTTAAGGGTAGGGACTTCAATTGCTGCTTCCCTTCAAATCTTTGGCACCTGTCACATGATTTAACAAATGAAAACACATCAGAAAATAAGGTGGGCCAATAGTACCCAGATCTAAGGATTTTGTGGGCTGTAGTTTTCTAGTAATGATGTCCTCCACACATGTTGGAATGAAACTGCAATATCACTTCCACGGATTTTTCTTTGTCCAGACACCTCAAAAGAATTCCAGAGGGATCCCTCCAGTAGAGCAGATTGTCATGGACACGATATTTTGCTGCTCTGAACCTAATAGTTCTGGCTTGGCTTGTGCTTAAGCCTAGAGGGACTTATGGCTTCAGTAAGAATTGAGCTATGGTAGAATACCAATCACAAGAAGCTAGATTTTCGGCCAATCACTGATTTTTCCTTGGTTCAGTTGTTTCTTTTGCTTCTGTCTGACCATTTTCTGAAATTGAGCCCATGAGATTTATGTCCAATGTTCTGCAATTTTCTTCAGCCATTAGTTTGGCAAGGCCCTAACCTCTGACAAGCTTAGTGGGCTTCGGTTCTATGTTAAATTTAATAAGCTTTGCAATCCATTTAGTCCTTCTTCCATCAGCATCAGGTTGCATTAGGACATCTTTTATTGAAGCAGAGGGTACATATGCAATTACCTTGGAGTGCAGAATGTAAACTCTGAAAGCTTTCAAAGACTTGATAAGAGCATATGCTTGTTTCTCAATAATATCATACCTCAGTTTAGCATCCCTTAATGTTTTGCTGAAAAATGCCACTGGATGCTCTAAACCTTATTCATCTGCCTGCAATAAAACTGCTACAATGGTATCTTCAGAGGCAAATGAAAATATATGGAACTCCTTACTGTAATTTAGGCTACTTAAAGTGGGAGCTTCCATAATAGCCTCCTTAATGGACTCAAAGGATCTTCTTGCTGAATTAGTTCATTTGATCTCTGACCCCTTTCTCAACATGGAGGTGATATGTTTTACCAGTTCTGCAAAATTTTGGATAAACCTCCTCACAAAGTTTATTTTGCCCAGAAAGGACTGGATATCCTTCTTTGATCTTGGGACAGACAAAGTCTGTATTTCCTTCACTCTTTCTGGGTCGATTTGGACACCTGTAGCGGAGACAACATGTCCCAACAGCTTTCCTTCTTCTAAAGCAAACTGTGAATTTTTAGGATTGACTGAAATCCAAAACCTTCTGCACTTCAAGAACACTTTTTCCAAATGCTGCAAATGGTTTTGATGGCTACTGGAGTATATTGTTATATCATCAAGGTAGATAAGGACAAATTTATCCTTCTCTCCCACAAATTCTATGCCCATAGCTCTTTGAAAGGTGGCTCCAGCATTCATCAGCCCAAAAGGCATCTTGGAATACATAAAAGTGCTCGAAGGAGTCGTGAATGAAGTCTTCTCTCGGTCATTTGGGTGTACAACAACCTGATTATAACCTAAAAATCCTTCTAGGAAAGACATTACTTTGGCCCTTGAGACCTTCTGCAGCAAATGCTCCATCTTAGGTAGAGGATAGTTGTCTCTCTTGGAGAATTTGTTTAAGTTTCTAAAATCAACATAGAATCTGGTTTCTCCACTCTTCTTCCTCACCACTACCAAATTGGCTACCCATTTTGAGTATCTGAGAGGGACTATGATCTTGGCAGCCAATAATTTCTTGATTTCTTTTTCAATCAGTGGGAGAAGCAAAGGATTTATTCGTCTTAGCTTCTACTTGAAAGGGATGGTGTCTTTCTCTAAAGGAATTTTATGTTGGATAATCTTTCTATCATAAATTTTCAGATCACTATATTCCCAGGAAAAAACATCAGCGCACTACATTAAATTGTAGTATTCAGCACTTTGGGTAGCAGATAGATGGGTGGACAAATTTACGTATCTTGGCTGCTCTGGACTTCCTATGTTATGCTTACAGCCTGCAGGTTGGTATTCTTTTTAGGCAGCCTTATAAGGCACATCATTCTAGTTAAACAAATTTTCTAATGGAACTAAACCCTTAGGTATATGATTGCTAGGCAGTTGGACAATGCTATCTTTACCAATTTTGTTTCTAAGCTGTGGCTGGGGATTTTCTTCCAAGGCTTCATTTTCTTGGTCAATTTGCATTTCAGAAAATTCACCAATGACTTGCAGGAACCTATTCACTTCATCATCATCTTCAAAAACTTTCCAATGCTGGACAATGTCACGAAAGGATGGTCTATATTTCATTTGAACCTCATAAACTAGTCTGGGAGGCATGGGAGGAATCAACATGCTAGCAGACATAGCAAGGGAATCAACAAGATTATTTTTGGCTCTATGGATGTATGAGATACAGAGATTATCAAAAGAATCTTTGAGTCTCCATACCTCATCTCTGTATGCTTTCAGCCTCGGGTGCTTTGCTTGAAATATTCTGTTTACTTGTTGAATGATTAGATTAGCATCTCCAAACACCTTTATGTTGTTAATTCCTCTGCCTTTGGCTGCATTAAGGCCCAATATCAAAGCCTCATTCTCTGCTATATTGTTGGTGACTTGAAAAGCCAACTTAAAATACATATGTGTGCTTTATTTTTTTTGAGATATTAGCACCACCCCTGCTCCTGCAGTCCCCCTTGAAAATGCTCCATCAAAAAACATCTCCCGAACCTGACTTCCTTGCTCTTCCTCAGCCTGATTTGCTGGTTTCTTAATCTGCATTGAGGCTTTTTGAGCTTCTTCTATTTGGAGTATACATGCTCCAAAATCAGTGTCTATAGCATATATAGGATGATTGGAAGGGTTCTTCTCATCACTAATGATGTATGTAAGTTGTTCTTCTCTATACAATCTACTTCTTTCTCCTCCAAAAACTTGGACAGTGGCATAAGATAAATCATTCTGTAATGTCCCACCTAGTCTCTTAATCCACCCTCTGGATAACAGCATGCCAAACTTAGGAGGGACATCTACCACCACAATATCCATCATCATGCTCTTAATGGCCAGTTGAGTTAGGGAAATGGCCAGGTCGTTTATCAATCCTAAGCATTTTACCTTCCTTGAATCAAAAGAGAATAAATCATGGTATGGCCTGGTGATATCAAGGCCTAACTCTTCCATGATATCTTTAGGCACCAGATTGTGGCTAGCCCCCGTTTCTAACAGGAAATTGTGGAGGATTTTATCATGAATGGTTAAGGATACATAGAACGATGGAGAATTATCATCAGTAGGTTTGGTCATTGGGCTAAGCACAAATGCGGGCTTATCATCTTGTAAATTGACACAGTCGGTGGAGGTTTGTGTGGCTCTTAGCTCAAGGGCCTCAAGGATAGGCTTTCTAAACACTTCACTCTTTACAAGTTCTATCAGAGGCACACATATTTTTAACTTATGGACTTCTGATTCAAAATTGAAAGGGGAAGGGGACTTGTCAGGACCTTTTTCCTCTTGAGCTGGTGCTTTGAGGATGACTGGATCAGCTACTGGCCTTTTCTGTCTGATATTTTGTTGCTCTGTGGGGACAACAGCTTTTTGGGTAGGATTCTCCTTGACATTATTTGCTTTTGACCTCAGATTATATCTTTGTTGCTCACTAGTCCGCAGAACAACCTCTCTGTCCCACTCTTGACTATTTTGGTCCTGCAACAACGATTCTTCATATGCAGCCAATGTCAAAAATATAGCACCGCCTTTATCTTCCATGCATTGAATTTCATCCTCTTCTTCAAGTTGTTCCTCCTCCATGACTAGATTTTGGAAAGGGGCTTTAACCCTTTGTTCTTCACTTGTTTCTTTACCCCTATGAATGATTTGCAATTGTTCATTTTCTCTTCTGAATGGATTTGGGTTTCTTGGAGCAAATGTGTTTTGAGGCCTTGTCTTTCCTGAGCTCTGATCAACCTTTAGCTTAGATATCTCAGCAGCCAATGACTCTATCATTCTATTCATTTTGTCTAATTTAGGCTCTAAAGATGAAGTAGAGGAAGAAGAAGCCTCACTTCTCTGCCTCCTTCTGTTAGCATGACTTTTAAGCTTTTTTGTAGCTATGATATTCGACTCCACCTCTAAAGCTGCATCTTGCATATCAACTAGAGTGGCACATCTTCTTTCTCTCAACAATAGGCAGAAATCAGAGTCAAAAGCATTGGCATAAGTAAGATTGGCAGAGGTGGGGGTTGGCTTTACTTCAGTTGGTATTTTACTATACATACGGTTAAATCTTTTATTAAAATCGGGAAATGATTCCCCATTTTCCCTCTTAAGGTTACCAAACTCGGTATGGTAGTAAAATAAGTATTTTTTTATCTCCCCAGTGCTTCAAAAATACATCATATAATGCTTCAATATCTGTTATAGACCTAGGGGTCAATTCTCTGAACCACTTTCTTGCTTCTCCATCAAGACTCTGAACAAATACTCTCATCCACACATCATCCTCACTTATATCTAGGTTATCAGCATAACTATAAAAATCTTCAAGGTGTTCTTAAGCTGTTACTCCCTCTGTACCAGTGAATTTAGGCATATATTTCTGATACTCTCCAGCAGGCATGCCATTCAAAGGAACAGGAAAAACTAGGGGTCCATACCTAGCGACAATGATTCTTTCCATCTTCGTGGGAGCTTGCTAGCCTACCATGATTGGGATATGCGGAAGGATGTTGGTAGATTGAATAGTAGGAAACAATGGAACAGATGACGAGGACAAGGGAATATGATGGATTATATGGGAGACTCTCTTTGGACTGAGATCCAAAGGGGAACTAAATGGACAAGGAGCTTTATGAATCTCTGAAAGTATTTCTTCACAAATAATGTTGGGCTCTAGATCTTCAAACTATATATTCTCAGTTCCAACTTTCTCTTGCAGAGATACATAAGATTTCTTAGGCTTACCTGTTCTTGATGGTCCTTTCTGTGATGTTTTCTTCAACTTGACAATCTTCTCAGGGTCAGGAACTGGGTCAGCTGGTGATTTCTGAGGATTTCTTCAGGTATGCCTCACAAACTGAGCTAGAACTGTAATGTGGAGTTGCCACTAGGTTGGTCCTCCAGTAGAGTTGCCAGATAGATGATTACAACCAGAAATGTGCCCAGACTTTGTCTATCATCAAAATCTGGAACAGTGTCATTCTCCCAGGGAAGTTGAGCTTCAATCTCCTCTCCCCGGCAGCGGCGCCAATTAATGTTATCACCCTAAGAAACTCTCCTAGGTTGTATCTCATAGATGCTCAGGAACATTACAAACTCAACATGATGTTGGAAATGGATGAATGGAAGGAATGATGCTTGTTCAAGCTAGATAACCACTTATGCTATGCTTAAATCTAGACATGCATGAACACCCTTAGACTACAAGGCTTTAGACCACCAATTGCTCACAGTTTAAGGATTTGGTGAATATGGAGAATACTAACCACACCAACAGATGCACAAGACCCTGTGATGGTCGGCTGCAACTAGTAAAAAAGTCTGCAAATCTATTCCCTAATGCACAGACATGATGACAACTCTCTGGCACTAAGTAAAAAGAAACCTGAACAATACATTAACTGATACATACAAGATCTTAACACAGAGGTAGGATGACAGCTCCTCGAATGCTAAACATCAAGAGTCCAAGAGAACTGCATAACAGGCATATACTAGAATGGAGTAGAAATGGAAAGTGAGCAATTAACAGCAAAAGAAGCTTGTATTAGCTGAAAATGCCGACGAGACGCTGCAAGTATCAAAGCAGTTACAGTCTCTAGAAGTTGAACCTTACATCAAAAAAACAACCATCAACCCTGATTACATCTTGTTTTTGGGTATATATAGAGTTTCATTACAAATATATTTTTCTATTCTAGACGTGGAGGGGTCATAATTGACCACCAACCGCTTTAACTACCTGATGGAGTTTATGGTACAATTTTGTCTACTTAGTGAATGAATTTGATCTTCTGGGATGCTCTATCATCCTTCTCGAGTAGATGGAGGGTCGTAGACAATAAAATTCCATGACTTTTAAATGCATTCACCTGCTCGAACTCTGTCCTTTTCTCCTCGACCATACTGTTTCTTGAATGCAGTTGTTGAAGATGAAATGTGCCGGGTACTAGTAGATGATCTCCTTTGTCCTTTGGGAGCATAAAACAATCAAAGGTGGCATACTGCATGGCGGATGAACGATCTGGTCAGTGGAGCAAGATGAGCTGTCGGATGGAACAGATGGACGACGGATACGGCCTGGAAGGAAGTATCGGGAGGAAGCGGGAGCAGACAAACATGAGCCATTGGATCTCAGGTAGACAGATCCAACAGTCACCGACTGGGAGAGATGTGTAGAGGTTAATGAGCGGGGACTACGGTTTTGGCGGTACGCGGTATTGGTCGCACTGCTTTTGGAGGGTGAGCGGTAATCGTACGAGGGCTCGCAATCACACTCATCGTATGACGTGTGGCAGATGGGACATGATGAAAACTACTTTTATCGCGAGTTATCATGCGGGTGGTTTGAAGGTGCGGGGAAAGTGACTGTCGCCCGATCGCGGGGGAAGATGATCAGACGGTGGGGAACGGTTGTGCGAGTTTCTGTGACGGGAGCCGTTAGATCAAGGTGGCGGAGATTGACGACTGGGATCATAAGGTGATGATAGGTTATGAAGGTGCATGGTCACGTGATCATGGTTGTGTGAGGGTTTAGACTTTGCACTCGGGCTTAAGGGCGATAGGCTTTTTAATATGGTTTTTAAACAATCGATCCCATGAACTGGAAATGAGTAGAGGGTGAGTGGAATGAAAGGGAAGGTAGAATGGCCAGTTATAGGCCTCCTCTGTGCAATCGAGGACTGAACTCACTCCGGATCCTTGAATATCAACAACATGTAGTGGAGATAACAATCCCTCAAATATTCCACTAAGTACATCCCATTATTTATCAATGAGTCCCACATCTATGCTAATTAGTCATCCCATAGTGTATTCCAATCACCCTAGTTTCTATGTTTTAATCCATGGCCATGACCTCTATTCAAGAGTATCCATTTAATACATATAACCTCAACTAATAAAAGTATTGCAAAGATACAAAACCCTTGGTGTTGACCCTATAGAGAATGGGGAAGCTCAGATCGGTGAGGCAGGATCCTCAGTCATTAATGGTCCTGGAAGAATTCCCTGAGTGTAATGTTAGAAAGCCAATTCTTCAATCCGCAAGGTGGATTCCATTTCTTAGAAAATTATTGTTAGGTCCCTATAATACTAGTGCAGCCCCCATATTGTTATTTTTGTTCCCCATAGAAGTCTACTATTGTTATTGTTGTGCCCTTACATTATTGTTGTTATGTATGCCCTAATTATATTTGAACCATTTAGACTCCTATATATACCAAGTCTTGTCATTTGAATCATCCAAGAATTGTTCATGTATGAAGTAAACAGACATTTCCCCCTCAAATAGGCTTATTTCCAAGTCGTTGATCTATCTTTTGTTCTACTTTTTTGATCTGGTTACATAACATTTGGTATCATAGCTTTGGATCCTAGGGTTTTGCTGCTTCAAATAGGACATATTGATATTTCCACTACATCAATTTTTTTTTGCCAGGCTTTAGAAGTTTAAAATTTTACCACATGGATTTGAAATCTTGGTGAACTTTGTGTACAAAAATCAAATCTTTTTTTTTCTATATTTTTGGAGATATGTTCTGAGGCATTTAGGTTTTATACATGCTTTAGAATTCAACCTCGAATAGGGGACCTAGGGAAAATCGTCATAACTTTCTCTTCGAGCATCAGATTTGAATTCTATGAAAGAATGGTTGAAAGTGAATCGAATTTAGTTTCTTGAGGGTGAGCCTCAAGGTTGAAGGTCGAATCAGTGACACATGGAAGCTTGTACAATTTCACTATACTGAACTAGTCCATAATCAAGTCATCATAGGATATTTGGTATAAAGTTATCTTGAAGAATCAAATTTTGGTATAACTTGTGGGGTTATAAAGAAGACATAGAAAGCTACCGCAGGACAAATTTTCGGACTTGGGGGGCTAAAATTACAGAGTTTCAAGATCGAGCTCCTAAAAGCAAGAAAAAGGTGTATTTTTTTTTTAAATTTGCATAATTTTTGTTTGAAAAATAAATTTGAAGTGATTCAAAGGGCATACTGAAGCATAGATATCATTATTTGTTTCTAAAATTATTCAAAACAAAAAAATGGATACAACCACTAAACCAACAGAAATATCTATACTATGACGCATGAAGAAGAGGAAGAAATGCAACATGATATATCAAAATTACGAGACCAACTGCAATAAATTTTGCTCTTGCAAAGAGTAACCAAAATTTATTTGGAAGTGACGACGAATGTTAATATTGATGATTTAAAAGGGAAAATGGATGGTTTATAAAAAAAATAAAAATGGACATGGAAGGTTTGAAGTATGGTTTAAAAGGAGAAATGGAAGGTTTTAAGTAAGGTTTGAGAAAGTTGCAACAAGAAATGCTTCCTAATGGTGACAAGGTATTTTGTGAAACTCATGATGAGAACAAAAGGACTGTGAATCATGATTTTTGAGAGTTTAACTTTGGGTTGAATACCAACCACATTCCAAAGATCTATACGAGGAATTTTGATTACAGGGATCTACAAATGGGTTAGTTATTTGATCTACACGATGTGCAACACACAAAAAAGATATGCATTACATCTTTATATTTAGAACTGAACCATTTTGTATGGTATTGATGGCTTTGTTCTTGTAAAGCACTAGTCACTTGGATGATTTTTATAGAGGAATTGATAGCACATTATGAGGATACAAAGAGCAATACCTTCTTTAGCCAAATGATAAATCTCAAACAAAAAGGTTTAGTTGGGGAGAACATTGAGGATTTCCAAAGATTTAATATCAAGGTAGTTGATATTCTAGAAGAGCATATGATTGATTTCTTCAAAGGAACTTTAAATGATATCACCCAACATGAGGTTTTCCTTTGCTAACCTAAGGCATTGGAGAATGCATTCAAGGTGGCAAGAAAAGTTGAAAGAAAAATTATGGCAACAAGGAGGTCTACCACTCACAACTATAAAGATGGAAGTATTTCCACTCCTAAATTCACACAACTTACAAGGTTGACACCACATCAACTGGAGGAAAAAAGAGAAAAAGAGATTTTTTACAGTTGTGATAGAAAATACACTAAAGGTCATAAGTGTGCTGAGAAGACATTATTTTATATATCTTGTGAGGAGGAGGAAGAAAAGGAACAAGAAACATCAAAAGAAGAAGATATACACCAGGAACCAAATCCAGGGGATAAAAAGAAGAAATCCATATCTCGTAATGCATTGGCAGGAATTACCATTCCTCACACTCTTAAGATAGAAGGATATATCAATAAGAAAAAGGTAATAGTGTTGACTGATTCAGGTAGTACTCATAATTTTATTCTTTGTAAGATAGCCAAGGATTTGAATTACTTTCTATGGTTTCAAATGGAGGAAATATAAATTTATTAGGGAAGTTCCATAATATAAATCTAACCATGGGGGAATATGTGTTGAATATTCCAATACTTTCCATTCCAATCATTGGTGCAGATGTTGTATTATGAGTTCAAGGTTACAATCTTTCTCTAAGATAGTTTTTAATTTTCAAGAAATTTTCTTGAATTTTTTCTCAAAAAGAAAGGAAATTGAATTAAATGGTAATGCAAAGAAACTTGGGAAGATTATAAGATTTAATGGCATGAAAAATGTTTTGGAGAAGGATCAATGAGGGGTAATTGAAAAATAATGTTCACTATATGTTCAAACATCTAAGTCATCCATTTCTCCATGTCTCCAAAGATTCCTAGACAATCATTCCAAGGTATTTGAGAATCCCAAAGGTATCCCACCTGTTTGCAATCATGATCATGCTATTCACTAGAATCTAGGAAGTGTTCCTAAAAGCATTGGACCTTATAGATATCATTATGACCGGAAGAGTGAAATTTAACATATGGCTGCAAAAATGTTAGAGGCAAGTATAATTCAACCTAGCCAAATTTATTTCTCTTCTCTGATATTTTTGGTGCACAAGAGGGATGGATCATGGTGTATGTGTCTGGATTATAGAGAGCTACACAAGCTCACTATTAAAGATAAGTTTCCCATTCCTATCATTGATGAATTGTTGGATGAACTACATGGAGAAATTTACTTCACGAAGTTGGATCTTCATTCAAGATATCATCAAATTAGAATGAAGACAAAACACATTCTGAAAAATAGCATTTAAAACTCATGAAGGTCATTACAAATATTTGGTCATACCTTTTGGCCTTACTAATGCACCTTCCAAATTTCAGGGTTCGATGAATTGCACTTTCAAACCCTTCCTTAGAAAATTTGTGTTAGTATTTTTTGATGATATACTAATCTATAGAAAGTCTTGGAAATATCATGTTAAACATGTTGACAGGGTGGAGAAATAATTGTATGCAAAACCTCCAAATGGTTCTTTGTGGTACAAGAATTAGAATTTTAGGTCGTATTGAATCCCATGAGGGTGTTAAGGCATACTCTAACAAAGTAAAATACATCAAGGAATTGAAAATCCCCACAACCTTAACTCTTCTTCAAGGATTTGTTAGGTTGGTATGGTATTATTTCATGTTCGTTAAGAATTATGGGAAGATAATAGAACCTCTAACAACATTGCTGAAGAAATGTAGGATTTCTTGTAGATTCACAAGCTCATTTAATTTACTAAATAACAGGACAAGAATCTACTTCTACTTTCAACAAGCGGAATCCAATAGATCGATGAAAACAATATGAAGAAGAAGTAGACAAATCAATGGCACATAACACAATAAGTTTTCCTGGGGAAAACCACAACTCAAAACCCTGCCTATATGCATTGCATTAAATCATAAGTATGAGTGAGCATACAAATCTTGTTCTCACTAGAAATTTTTTTCACATGTATGCTCAACTCTCATCTCACAAGCTAGCTCAAGCCAAATCCTTGGCCTATTTTGTAGCTCTCCAAGCCCCTATTTCCTTGCATAATTCCTAGGATGAATAGTCTGTATTTAAAGGGAATTTGTGCTTCCAAAACTGCACAATACAAACATAGGTCCTTCACTTATTTCATGCATGATATTTACAACTCAGTAATCATACAACTTATAGTACATTATCTCACACTCTAGCCTCAACTGGGTCTTTCTCATAACTGACATGCATGTGTTTCTCATGAGGGAATCTTCAGTTAACTGGAGTAACACTTGTGGATGCATCAGTGCACCAACTGACTGTTAGTCCACTATTAGTTCCGAACTAGGTTAACTGAATATAACTCAGTAAATTGAGTTAAACTAATTACAACTCAATTTAAACTCATCATAGACCCCTAAAACTTAGGGAGAACATATACATGACTACAGAAAGACGTACAACTCGAAATTCCTAAGCTAATTAAGTTATTTAAACTTAGTTAACTACTTACAAGTTACTATGAGAAAATAATTACAATTTTAATTCACAATTTAATTCAAGGACAAATTAAATTGGAATTTCTAGATTCTATTTTTAACATTTCATGTTGTTATTTTCAACGAGAAAGATGCATTTTTTTTTACTCCATAAGAAACTAAGGCCTTTGAACATCTTAAAGAGATAATGTGCCAATATTTGGTATTATCTACACCATTCTTCACAAAAACCTTTATTTTGGAATGTGATGCCTCAGGAAATGGAATTGGTGTTGTTATAATGCAAGAAGGAAGACTCAGTTCTTTTGAAAGTCACCTAATTAAGGGAATGTATTTACAGAAACCTATTTATGAGAAGGAAATGTTGGTCATACTACATGCACTAAATAAATGACACCCTTACCTAATGGGAAGGCACTTCAAGGTAAAAACAAATAATGATAGTCATAAATACTTCTTGGAACAAAGATTATCTTCAGAAAAGCAACAAAAATGGGTCATAAAGATGTTTTTTATGACTTTGAAATCATCTAAAAAAGGGAAGAAAAATGTTTTTTTAGATGCACTCTCAAGAAGGGTTGAGGATGTGGAAGCATTTCTCTATTCTATTTATATTATCCAACCTGATTGGATAAATGAAACAAGGGATGAATGGAAGAATGATGAAGAGGTATGGACACTCATTCAAAGGTTGTAGTAGGATCCTAGTGCATCTGATTCATTTATTTGAAAAAATGATTCATTGTGGTACAAAGATTTATTATATCTATGTAAGAACTCCCAACATAAACAAAAGGTTATTTTGGAATTACATAGTTATTCTATAGGAGGGCACCTAGGATTTTTTTTAAATTACCACAGGATAAAGAAGGGATTTTTTTGAGATGGACTTAAATTTGATATGCAAAAGTTTGTGGAATGTTTGGTTTTCCAACAAAATAAAGTTGAGACAATTAAGACCCCATGTCTTTTACAACCATTACCCATTCCATGTTAGCATTGGGAAGAGGTCCCAATGGATTTTATCACAGGTTTACCGAAGTCTGAATGAAATAGTGTCATCATGGTGGTAGTGTATAGACTTAACAAGTATGAAAACTTTTGTGTACTATCTAATCCTTTCAAAGCTTATACAGACGCGACTACATTTGTGTAAAGAATTCAAAAGATACATGCAAATCAAAATATTATTGTAAGTGATAGAGGTCCCATTTTCAATGGATATTTTTGGACATAATTGTTTTCTTTCCTTGGCACCCAATTAGTTCATAGCTCACCTTATGATCCTTAATTTGATGGGGAAATTGAGATAGTGAACAAATGTTTGGAAGGATATATTTTTTTCTTTGTATCTTGTTGCATTTAATTATGCAAGGAGCTATTTCTCTACAATCTCATGCTCGATTGACATCACCAAAAAACAAAATATAATGTCTAATACAATCTAATTATGAAATGACTGCCCGATCCAAATGGTCATGCATGCAACAAGTAATCAAATCTATGTTATAAATGTAAGATATCACACCTAGAATCCTCACATGTTAGGGAAGGGTTTTGAGTTCGATGTAGATCTTGCACTCCATTTGAGTGATCCAACATGTCTGCACTAGATCTCTATCCATGCACACAAACACAAATAAGCAAGGACAACAGTTGATCTTTCTTGGAAGATTGTCAAATGAAAAGAAACAAATACAATCATATAAAATACTGAACACAAATTCATGTAAGGAAGGGACGTATATTTTTGTTAACCCTATAAATTAAAGTACTTCAAATGTATACCTTCAACAAATAATATCCTCTCCTCCAACTTGCAACATGGTCTCCTCTCCCAAGACAACAGATCTATCACACTATAGTTTGGATACTCTCCCCCTTCCCTCTTGGTGATATTATAAAGGCGTATTCCATCCTCTAGGAGAATGTATCTAAACACCTAGGGGATTGAGAAGTTAGGAAAATTCTATAATAATGGACCCTTAGCAAACTCATACACAACTCGGTCAAGTTGATCTCATTGGGAATGGAAAACTCTAGAAACCATTTTCACAATTATGAGATTTTTCTTAATTATCTCAATTATGAAATATATATTATCTCATAATTATAATATTTTGGAAAAATAATTATGAGATATTTCTAAAATATGTAATTTCACCCTTTTATGATGGGATAAATCTCACATAATTAAAATAAAAGGTGAAAGGAGATGTATTTAAGCCAAACCATTGAAGTAAGTTGATATTGGGTTTCTCTCACTATAATGGAGTGGTAAATAGGGTTATAACATATGCCCCCTAATGCATGAGGTTAGAAGAGAAACTAATGGCCGAAATGCATTACAACAATACTCAATGCTCAAAATGGGAGGAAGGAGGCAATACTACGAAGATGGATTGGAGGAACTCAAGTGTTGAAGGTTCAACTATGCTAATAACATCCCCGAGGTAGGCATACCCATGCTCGGTCATAAGAAAGTACTAAACTTGGTTGTTATAAAATACACTTTGGACCCATGACATGAAATGCTAGAACATGGCCAAGAAGACATACATAGTGGATCCATGTGACTCAACAGATAGAGCATAGCCAGAACAAATACAATCATGGATCTATGTCATAATATACATTTGTAGGACTATGGACACATGATAGAAAGAGAAGTGTCTCAAGATAGCCCTCAAATTACATAAATGATACATAACTCCAATGCACCCTAGGAAGGGTGCAATAAGAGTGATATGTCCCTAACCTAGGGTCTTCGACATAACCATGATGGTACGAATCTACATCATGCGAATAGATGAGTTGAAGTCGAGCATGGTAGAAATGCCTGATTACTAGCCAATGAGGTAAACCAATACTAGATATGAGGTAATCCACCAATGAGGAAAATGGACCCCAAGGTACCTTGTATAGTCCACTAAGTGTGAATAGATGAGATGATGTTGAACACTAGTGAAATCAATAAATCGGGAGCTAATGATGAAAACCCATTTTCAATCGTGAGGAAGCCTACCACTAGGGTCGGAAAGCTCCAAGATACTACTCGTTCCTAGATCAAGCTCCTAGATAATGAGATGAATTCGACAGGAGAAGATCCGTCGAATGAGGGTCATAATGTATCTCCCATCAATCGACACAGAACAAACCAGGATGATGTGATGAATGGATGAATTCATGAAGCAGTGAAGTACAACTGACACAAGGATCGATGACTCAAAAAGGTCAACAAGCTATTGCAGATGGCCAACACATACTGAGACTTACCTTGAACACATAGTGGCTTGACACGAGAGTGACTTGGCAGCATGCCTAATGAGCACCAAGTAATATCATGCAACGATGTAGGAGGCATAAAAGCATGCTCCATATGACTGGAAGAGTAACCAACCGGATGAGGAAAGAGACTCATATGGATGGTATGGCTCATAGGAAAGCTAAAACTCAAGTGTAATATAATGATATAGATAGGTGTTGTGTTCAAGGGCAACACAACGGACGCTACCATTTTGATGACTAATGGAAATAAATTTTTCCTCCCTTCTCATTATATAAGTTCATTTTGCATAAATTTGTCCCCCAAGCCTGAAAAATAGATAAAGTATACAAGGGGGTACCTCCTAGCCAAATTATACTAGGGTATTCCTTTTTCATAACTAGTCTATCCGAGTCTGGAAAAGGGTTAAAATTATACTAGGTAGACAACACTTCACGTACTTTAACAAGTGTGAAGTAGACAAGTTCCCTTGGCAATCTTTTCTAAATTAGGGAGTCTGAAAAGAGCTTAAAGAAAACTACTCTTGGAGGAATGAGTAGTATAGAGGGTAGCAATTGGTTCTGGCAGTGATGGAACTACTCATGACATAAAGAGGTGAGCTAATAGGACCACTCACTGTAGTAGTTCCTCCAATAAAGGATAAACACCAAGTGAAAGTGGGTTGTAGGCTAAGAAGATGATGACGATGGAAGAGAGAAACCAAGGCTCACCGTGCAAAAGTAAACTGATAAAAAATGGCAATCATAAGGGATAAAAGTGGTGGAATCTTCCTGGGGTAAAGCCATAAATATGACGAAGAAGAGGACATGAGGCTTAGATTCTAGGTCATGGCGGGTCAAAAGGAGGAATTCCAAGAAGGAGTAAAAAATGATTGCATGGACACCATCTTGGAAAAAAGGTGCTAACTAGGGTATCCATGAGTGGGTTAGTTCTACCTCCAAGATATGACATGAATAAAGGAAGTGGAGAAAGTCGCAACTTGATGATGTTAGACCTAAGGCATAAATATGGCATTAATAATGCATCGATTATGGTGATATATGACCTACCCCTATATGCCAATAAGAGGAAACATACCTTAAACCCATTGGATGTCACAATAGAAACACCACCCTATCCTGTAAAAACCATCCAGAAATACTAGACCCATGGTTAAATCACACAATGAAAGAAACATACATGGAGGAGGTAAAAATACGACCATATATTTTTTTATTTTTTGAATTTTATAATTTTTTTGGATTTTTGGCATATATAAGGCATGGTAAATACTCGCATCACACACTAAACCAAAAAAGCGATAAAGAATCACACTCCTATGTATAATATTTACAAGTGCAACATAGTCCAGTAGTTCACACTAATGCGTGCCCATAGTCAGGCACTGGCCAAGGATTTCTATACACAAACTCATGGAAGGTAAAGTTACCATATGGCTCACAAATGTGGGTCCATGCCAAAGGAAGTAAAACTGACCAATCCTGAAAGGTTGACCATGCTAGGGACATTATAACATAGTTGTGCTCTCAAAATAAATTTGAGGACATAAGGGAGGATCCAGACATAAAATGTACAAGGCGCTCGTCAACAGGTGGTAAGGGAAATTTGTCGGCAAGTTCAATAATAGAATCCCAAGACTTGACTTTGTCCATGGGTGGAACTTCCAAGGAACACCGAGGAGGTGCCGCCTGAGATGATTCAATATTTGAAGTTCTAGGCTCTACTCATCCCACATCGGGGAGATTAGAGGCATGAATAGGTGTAACCTCCCTAAGATGATCAATATGTAGATCCATGACCTCCAAGTTGACTAACTGGTGAGGTTTGTCGTCAAAGGAGTCATGTGGAACAAGAAGAGGGGAAGCCCATGTGGGAAAAATAACATAATCATATTCCATATCAGGTTAGAGTCTTTGACCAACGTGAGGAGGTACTGACAAGACTACTAAAGAGGCAATCTCTTCCAAAACAAGTGGTGAAGGATGATCACTATCTTGACCAACTTCCATAATAATAGGTGACACCATCCAAGGATCAGGAGGTCCATGGGCTCCACATGTGTTGGAAGAGATCATATGCATTAGATCAGTGGTAGAAATAGGAGTGCTAAGATGGAGGTAATTGAGGAAATACCCTAATAAGGGATGAACTTTTAAATAAACCCACACCAACAATCTAAAACTGACCAAGGTGATCTCCCACGAGTGGTAGAGAATTCCCCATGGTGGAAATCTGGGTTGATGGCATGCAATAGTCAAGTTGATCGATAGTGACAATTTTTCCTTCATGCGGAAAGCAGAGTAAATGGAAAACAAACAAGATGACTACGGTCATCACATAAAACCAACTACGTTGAAGGAGCAGGTTGTAATCCAAAGGAGTGTCGACGACTTCAACATAACCATGGATAGTTTTCCCTCCTAACTTAATGGAAAAATTTTGAATAACCCCCTTGGGTACAAATTTGTGTCCATCAAAAGCTTGGTAAGTTGTTTTGGATGTGGTGAGCGGTGGAGAGCCAAGAGCCTTCTAGTAGGATACAAAGATAACACCTATGGAAGAGCTCTCATCCACCAAAGTGTGATGAATATTCCTATGGAAAATATGCACAATGATCTAGAAAGAAATTTTATGGGAAAAGCGAGGAGCATATATGTTGGCGTTAAAGGCGATAAGATTAGATTTAGACAGGTCAAATCCACCAACGGCAGACAACAAGGCTTTGCAATGTTGAGGATAGCTTTGCAAGACCTCCAATGCAGACATGGCATAAGGAGCCTGGGCCATATATTCGATAATATTGGAATGCTAAGTATCCCTAGAAGAAGGATTGTGTGTTTTCTTCTGAAGAACACCCTTGGGAGGGTGATAGATGGGTTCCACAGGCTTATCAAAAGTGAGAGATCCAATGGAAGTAGGTGGAGCGAACCAGTCCTTAGAGGGGGAGCTCGACTCAAGAACATCATAAGACTAGGATCGCGTAATCACATTGACATCTTCCTTGCACATGAAAATAGATGAATTATGAGAATATGACCACTTGTTTCCCCCTCACAGAGGTTGAGACAATTGAGAAACCATCTATTGTTGGGGTTGTGCAGGGAATGGATGAGTCAAAATGGTAGGCTCTTGAGTGGATGGTGGTGAAAGAAGCCTACGTAATTCATCCATTTGAGGGACTGTGTGAGTAAGGTGGTCATATTGACAAATTTTACAGGGGAACTTGTAGGGGTGATTTTAGGGGCGAATGTTCGCCCTTTGGCGAAATTAAGGGGTTTTAAACTTTTAGTGGGCGAATATTTTGTATCATAGTACATTTTTACAAATCACCTCAAGTAGCCCACCTTATTTTAAGGGAGAGGGTAAAAAACGTAAATTTAGCCCTTGAAATTAGGAGTTACAACCTTCCATTCGCCCATTTTCAAGAATAGGTTTTATTTAAGTGAATCCATTTGCCCATTTTCAAGAATAGGTTTTATTTAAGTGAATCCTACGGGCCAAATACCATATTTATAAAAGAGGTATGGTAAATTAATAAACATATAAATAAATGATAAGTATGGTAAATAAATAAAACATTTTTTATATTTACTCCATAAGTCACCTTATATACATACAAGGGTGTAAACAAATAAAAATATAAGTAAAGTGGAGGTATGGTAAATAAATAAAACGTCTTTTTATACTTACTCAAATGGTATGGTAATTAAATAGAAATATAAATAAACTAACGTATGGTAAATAAATAAAACCTCTTTTTATATTTAGTCCATAACCCTCGTTCTATTTATGAAGGCTAGGTTTTATTTAAGTGAATCCTATGGGCCAAATACTATATTTGTAAAAGAGGTATGGTAAATTAATAAAAATATAAATAAACGATAGGTATGGTAAACAAATAAAACATTTTTTTTATTTTTTTATATTAGTATCATGCAAAAAAACATTATTAACCCTAATATTAGTATTAATAAAAATAAAAATGGCACATGGTATTTACCCATGGTATTCACCAAAATGGCACATGGTATTGACCCATGGTATTCACTTGGAATGTAGCCTATTTAAATGGGGGAATTAAACCAGAATAGATCCATCTTTACCCTGGATCTACTAACCCTCGAGAGGTATCAAACATCGTGATATGCAAACTAGCATAGAGTGAAAAAATATTTGATCCGATCAAGAGTAAAAATGCATGTTGTAATTTAATGTATGTTAAACATTTTAGCTTGGTTAAAATAAAAATAAAATAAAAATCAACTATTAATTTTATTAATTTTTATAAATCTAATTAGTAATTTTTAAGCTCTAGGGTTTATAATAACCCATGGTATTGACCCATGGTATTCATGTGATCATAGACTATTTAAAGGGGAAATTCTATCTTAGATCCATCTTAATTTTGGGTCTACCAAGTGCTCAAAGGGATAAATAGATTTCATCCCCCTAAGAGTGGTAGATGTGGAGTTAAGATGGATATAGGTTGGTTTTTATGACAATGAAGATATTAAATAGACTTAGGAAATTATATTGTAAAAAAAGCATAGACATTGGACAAGTATATTTTAAACTGAAACAAATCTAAGGCTAAAAGAAATGGATTGATTGCACTAGTCATCCTTCTATAACTTTCCAACATATGCTGGAGTAAACAGATTGTAATTTGGGTAATTTTTCTAATTGCAAATGGGAACATACTTGTGTATTGGCAGGGTGGTTACGAGGTCCCTAGAAGTGGAGTAAACATATTGTAATTTGCGTAATTTTTCTAATTGCAAACAGGAACATACTTGTGTATTGGCAGAGGGGTTATGAGGTCCCTAGAAGTGATGAATTTGATTTTTTCTTGGTTTTATATATAGTATTAGGTTTTTTCTCATGCTCTCTGTGAATGGCACGGGTGATTTCATTTGTGTATTCAATAAACACAAGATTTTATAATTGAGTAAAATATTCGCCATGCCTGGTGAGAGATTCGCCAAAACATTATATATACATATCATATTATTGATAAAATCGCCTTCCATTTTTCCTATATACCATGGAGATTCGCCCATTTATTATACATGTAAATTTAGGGGGGGTTCTTAAAGTCAAGTTCCGAACTTGACTTTAGGGCGATGTTCACAAGTGCCCCCTCCCTGACTCTGAGGGGTGGGTCGAGACCCTTGAGTAGTTTGGTTCTTTTGTTTATTTTTCTTATTATTCTTTTAAACACTAGATTGTTGGTCGTTCTTCAATTGAGTGGAATTCACTGTGAGAACATCGGTGGACTACTTAGGAGGGAGTGCTTTAGTAGATCCATATGCACTTTCTAGGGCTTGAGATGTAACAATCAATTGCCCAAGTTGGGTAGAAAGTTGGCTCATAGAATCAGAAACAGACCTGATCACACCATCGACATGTGAGCTAGGAACAGGTTTTGGAGGGTCAATGGAAGGCCGAGGGGCATTAAGAAGTACTTTGTAAAGTGTACCCGACTATGAATAGATAAGATCCAACTATTGGGTAGCTAAAATAATTTTTTCTTCAGTAACATCTCGAAATCTAGAAATATCCTTGGAAATATGAGGTCGAAGAGATCAAATGAACCATTTACATAATATCTCATTAGGTAGCTTTGTTCTGACTAATCGTTTGCGACGACGCCACTCATGAATGTGGTCAGACATTAACGTGGCATTGTCTTGCTTGAAATTAGAAAACAGGTCAGAATCAATGTCATACGGAGTGGGTAAACGAAAGTGTGTCAAAAATGTTTGAGCTAGGAGGCAAAGTCACCATAGGATGAAGTATCTAACTTGTTGTACCACTTTGCAGCATCCCCAGTCAATGTACGTTCAAACAGGCAAAGTTTAATAGAGTCCTCCACAAAATAATTGGATGAACACCATAAATTATAAGTGCATCGATGGATTCTCCCTAGGATTTCCTTCAAACTTGGGAATATCAGACAATAATTTGGCAGGCATAGGTGGCCACCAAGGATCATGAAGAATGGGGTCATTAGTCAGTTTCACCAAATCTGGTAAATCAAGAGAAGATAAGAAAGGATTTTAGAGCTGACTAAATGGGTCATAGGTGGGAGAGTCCCCTGACCAACCTTTTGGTCCCTCATATAAGGAGTGGAATGATGCACCTACTGGTGAAGAAAAGGGTTCTCCCTAGCATAGGATTGTCGTGGGCCAACATGACTAGTAAATGGAGGTTGCCCCCAAGGGTTACCATCAAAGAGAAAAGGACCCCCAAAATTATGGTTGTTGATGGGGTTGTATTCAGGGATAGAAGAAGAACCAATCTACATAGTAGGACCGACATAAGGAGGAGAACTCATGTGAGAAATGGTACTAGAAGTGGGATTTCCCCCAGGTAAATTAGCCCCCCTAGTAAAAGTACTGGTAGGTGGCACCCCTCCAAAAAGTGAACTGTACCAAGCTTGTGACATACTAGAAGCGGCGTTGCCCCTAGGCTGACCAAGGACAATGGATGATCCTCCCCACATATTACTGGAAGTAACCATGCCTAACTGAGGGACAAGAATAGCTTGTTGGAAAAAATGTGGCGTAAAGATTCTAGAACCTATCAGCTGACTAGGTTTTGATGCCATGGTTGGCATATGAGATGGTGTGGGCATGAAAATTTTCAACAAATTTGTTGGAGTCATCAAAGAAACCGGTGGAATGCCACAAGAAGAAGTAAGAGGTGTGGACGGAGGAGTGGGTATAGCCACACTAAGAGGTGGAAATGATGGCATGGCAGTTGATAATGATGATGCAAAAGGTAAGGATATATCAAACTCCATCGTAGGGTACAATATGGACAAAGGCACGTGAATGTAGGCCGGTGTGGAACTGTGAGGTTTCAATTGAAATAACTCAGGTCCTAGTGGACCAGTCAAAGGTGGGATGGCAGGAGTGTTAGAGTTGTTTGCGAACGTCTCGATAGAAACCAAATTAGTACCAAAAGGACTAGGTATAGAATCCACGACAATGTGGTGGTCTAAGTCTTGAGCACCGATGGGTACTCTCTGTGCAGGTGTTGGGATAGGGTCCCCGTGGTCAATTTTGGGTTAGTTTAACGAATTTTTGTAAATGATTTTGTAAAGGATGTAAAGTCTCCATGAAATGTGGAAGCGGAGTGCACAACCAAGTAGGAGTCAAAGGGGATTTAGCCCCTTGTTTGGGTAACTGATAGGTCAGTTTTGAGACTCACCCATAGGCCACGGGCCATGGTATTGTATTGGAAAATCTATATATAGTTGAGTCATAGCAAGTCTAAAAGTCAGTGGAATGAATATAAGATAGAATATTGTTGTTTGGGCAAGTGCTAAGGTAGGAAATCTCTATTTCCTATACTTAGGCGAAAGGGGAAGGCTATTGCAGCTGAGTGTGCGGAGACCTTGGAAAGTCTACAACTGAGTGGGTGGGCCCCTGCAGATGAGTGCACAGGAGGAAAGATTCTGTAAATTGAATGTTGAATCTAATAAGGACTGAATTTGGAATAAATATCTTGCCTTGTGTATTATTATCCTTTTTGTTCAAGTTATTCTATATGGTTTAATAATTTGTTTATGTGAAATGAAGTATGATTTCTATGTGAACCTCGTGAATCTTTAATATCTATGCATGAACTAAGTAACAACCTATTTTAGCAAAGATAAGGGTTAATTATGTTATGAGTTCTTTTGAATCCAGTAAATCTGCTTGAAGGTAGATCTAGGGTTACATTTAGTGCGCAAAAGTGGACAATCTTCTTATTTTAGGTCCATAAATTTTGATCATAGACCTTTGCAAAGGTATAAAAGCTGTCTTCATAGAGTTGCAGTGGTAGGCCATAGAAAGATATAAATATTCACGAAGGAAAATCTGAGCGAAAAGGGCTTAAGATCACTTATCACACGGTCTTTGGATGCAGAAACCTAGTTCTAGCATCCCCCAATACTGCTTCGGGTGAGACTACAGCCTGCGCTATGCAGGTTGTTGCCGAAAGGGCTATCAGTTAGGGTTTTTTAGGTTGGTGCAAACAACTTTGAACCTGGGTCAAGCCTCGTTAAGCCAACAAATGGTTTTGTTGCCAGGACCAGGATCTATCTAAGAGATGTGTGATAAATGATACATGTTTTTCTATGAAGAAAGATATTGGCAAGTGGATTGACTGAAACGTGCATGCATTCATGGCTCAAGAGAACAGGAGCCCTAAACTATCCAATGAATAGTGGCTGCATATATTTTTGTACACAGATGAAACCGACACATTCTTCTATTTCTTCCGTGATGAACTACATAAGTGGTTGTATAAATTGGCCGATATTCAAGGGATGTGGATGCTCGACAACCCTATAGTGTGGACTCCTAAACTGGTGTGACATATGGAGGCATTAGAAAGAAATATCGCGCGGGTTGTGGATCACTGGATTGATCGCACATTGGGAATTTGTGACTTATTTCGTGATCGACAGAAATATCATCTATAGCAAAGCGGAACAAAGGCTCTTTAAAGGAATGCAAGGTAAGTATTTGAAATGTTTAAAGACTTGGGTTAAAATTTTGTTATGTGAAAAGAGGGTTATGCAATTGCCTTGATGTTTGGGGCTATGTGAAGTGGGATATTCTTTAGAAGAAATGAAGGATCAAGCCCAGAATATAGTCCGCTTGTTGAACCCCCTTCAAGTGATGATGAAGGGATGATGTTGACTACACCATGAAGTGGAGTTCAATTAATTACATGGGGTATCCCGAGGATACCTCATCCATCCACTCCATCTCCACCTCCACCTCACAAACCTACGCCTTCACCCCCTTCACCTCCACCTCACACACCTACACCTTCACCCCCTCCACCTCCACTTCCACCATTCAACATGGCGAACGCGATGAAGATGATAGTTTTTAAAGGGGTAGGGAGCGAAGATCCCGAACAATTTGGTTTGCTACAGGAGTTGTATGGATGACACAACAAATTACAGATCATAACATCAAGAAAGCTTAGTTGGTCACATCCTTAATCGCTCATAATATGGTACATCAAGTACTGCATTGATAATCCCACTACGACGTTGGCAGAGACCCAGCAAGCTCTTAATAAGGAGTTCAAAAAGCCTAAGTCAAAGGCACAGTCGGTAATTGAGTTTAAGGAAATTTGACAGAAGGTAGATGAGACGCCTTAGGATTTCGATCAAATGTTGAAATTCCTGATTAGGCAAGCCAATATGATAATCACAGATTCCCAACATCATGTCTGGTATATAGCATCGCTGCTGATGCACTTGACAGTGCCTCTATCACAACAAAAAATAACAATGCAAGTAGAAGCCTTATAGATTGTGATGAGGCTGGATGCTTCACCCAAACAGGATACAAACCTGGGAGTGAAATAGATTCACTCACAGTTGGAAATCCTGCACTTGAAGTTAGAAAGCTTGAAGAAAGGAAAGGAAGCCCAACCAAAGGTGCACGTTGAAGTCTAGTGTTTCAAATGCAAAAGTCATGGACATGATAAGGGCCATTGCATAGTCTATAAGAACTATATTATCAGGGGAGGGCATGTTCCCCTGAAACTAGAGAATAATGTTTGGATGAGCACAAGAGCTGTGCTATGGTGTGATATCTATCAGGTTACAAGACATCATGCCACTGATAATTGTCATTTACTGTAGAAGTTTGTACAGACCCCCCAGCAGTTGTTTTGTAATTTATGTAAATATGTGAGACATGATAAATGCCATTATAGTAGTTATGAGTTGATAATGGATAGAACCCCTACCTACCGAATGCAGGCAGAAAACTGACCTCAGTATCCGAGTGCTAGAGCAGCACGCGGAGGAATCCAAGGTCTGGGATGAGGAAGTGGAGGCATACTTGGTCGAGGGCGTGGGTAGGTATTTTTCTATAACAGTGGTGAAGCAGGGCACTTCGCGCAAGATTGTACAAACCCCACACATCTGTCATGTCAATATTATCGATAGTTTGACCATGTGATAGAGGAATGTCTAGTCCTTATGGAGAATATGCAAGAAAAGAAGGCACGTCCCTAACAACCTACACAAAACATTCAATTGATGAGGGCAGAGCCCCACGAAGAAGATCAGAGAATTAATATAGTGACAAGAAGTGGCATGGCGATTAGTGAAGATAAGGGTAAGTAGCCTGAGGATGACAGGTGGGTGTGCAAGGATGCCGAGAAGGAAGTAGAATTTGATCTTAATCGTGCTAAATAAACTTCATGGAAGCAAAGAAGAACTTCGTTGAGGCCTCTACCTTAGGAAGACAGGAGAAAATGCTAGAAAATAGTACGACACAAGAGGTAGACCCTTTGGTACTAGCTACTTTTCTGAAGACCTATATGAAGCCACTGTGCGATAAGAGAGCAGTAGAAGTGCGGGAATAAAGAGAAGGCTCCTGCTAAACAATGCACTATGAGGAAAATATGTAAGCATAAGGAGCGCATGGAGTGCAAGATGAGGCTGACTGCGTAGATAAGCGAATATGAAATGGACCATGTAATCTTGGATCTAGGGTCTGAATGCAAATGTCCTAACTAAGTAGACATGGGAAATAATGGGGAGATTTGTGCTACAGTGGCCTCCTATTCAGTTGTGCATGGAAAATCAACAAAATTTTATTCCGATGGGGCACTTATATGGTGTAAAGATGTACATTGAGGGTGCAAGCACGCTGGATGACTTTGAGGTCATTGAAATAGTGGATGACAGTAACCCGTACCCTGCACTACTAGGAATTGAATGGGATTTTGATATGGCGTGGTAATCAACTTGAAGAAATGGAAGATGAAATTTGAAAGGAAGTCGCTCAGGGTTGTAGTGCCCTTAGATCCTATTGAAGGAGCGCGTTATACTGAATATGTTTGTGACGTTGTGTAAAGTGATGATGATCTAGATCATATATACAAGATCACATTGCAAGATGACAATTGGATCAATCCTACTGCCGAAGGATGAATTGTGTGGGACAGGAATAGCTCCTCCACCTCAGACTCAGATGAAGAGCTTGAACACTAGCAGAATTGGTTGCATGAATTATATATGCTATGTTGAAATATGATGACCAAGTCCCTGTGGTCTGTCTCAAATGAGGTAAGGAAGCTTCTGCATTATGGTGGTTTAACTAATGTGGAGTTGTTTTTATATGAATTTGAAAGGGGAGTGCCGGAAGAACATCACTTCCAAGCACTGGAGTTGGCATTGCGCGCTGTGCCTACCCGTTGGTGGGGTACACACAAGGAGAACTTCACTGGATGGAAGGAATACAAAAGGATGATAAAATTAAGGTTTGGATATGCTAATACCCAGATGACAAAAATATATAGTGGGAAGGATGATTCATGTGATCATTTGGCACAATGGACTAAGGCTTGGGGAATAGAACCACAACCAGAATGGGTGCACATTTTCTATCATACCTTAGATACAATTCCAACGAGATGGTATTTGGAGATGGAGCTCCGCCATGGCTAACTGAATGGGACATATTAAGGGAGAGTTTCTTATTAACATTCAGATTTGAGGATGGGTTTGAGTGCATTGATGAAATGCTCTAGGATATAAAAGTTGTTATATTCAAAACACTTAAGGAACCAGTAGAATGGGTTCAACTCTACTGGAGTACACAACTATGCCATGCACTGGAGTGATACAACGTGACTGTTGAAGAGGATGAAGAAGATGCATGGAATATTACCATTCAAGAGACAAAAAAATAGTGCAAAGTTGAAGGATTGGAGGTGGCGAACCCAAATATTTCAGAACCTTTGAAAACTCGACAAGTGAACATTGGATCCGAATCAGATCATAAGTTCGTGAAGATAGGAGACTATTGGGACGAAGATACGGTTGATAAGGTAGTTGACTTGTTGATCAAATATCAGGATCTGTTCCCAACAAAGTTTTCATATTTGAAAGGGATCATCAGAGATTTATGTGTTACAAAATTTACATTGAAGCTAGATGCAAAGCCTATTAAGTAGAGACCTTATCGGCTAAATTTGAAGTGTAAAGAAAAGGTGTGCCAAGAACTTTATAAAATTTTGGATGCATGTATTATTGAACCAGTAGAGGAATATGATTGGGTAAGTCAAATGGTGGTCTAAGAGAAGAAACAGAAAGGCGAAATATGAATATGCGTACATATAATAAAGTTGAATGATGCATGTGTACACGATCTGTTTCCAACACCATTTACTGATGAAGTATTAGAAAATGTTGGAAAATAGGAGCGTTACATAGTATTTTGTCACCATCCCCACATTCCCTGATCCCAGACATTACCAGTCCATGTTATTGACATCTGCTTTGTGTCATGTTGCAAAATATGTGTCAATGTCTTCCTTGTCATATCAAGAAGAATACCTTATTTCATTACTCCTGGAGCAGACCCTTTTTAACCTTCGTTTTTGGGTTTTCACGGGTCATCATCTATTCCACCCATGAATATGGCCAAGATTGAACTAAGCCTAGCGACATAATCACTCTATCCCTGGGTTTCACTCGCGACGAGCTACTTTTGGCGAGTTTGTTTTAACAAATTGCGATGGGCGGTCCTAGGTTTGGTTGTTGGATCAGATGAGCTTGACTCTCTCCTTTGGGATGGTTGTTCCACCCTTTATGCAACCTCCCAAAGGGATAAGCTCTTTCTCCCATCTCTTATGGAGGCTCCTCCTCCTGTAAATACTTCTTTCATGGCTGAGATCTACTAGTGGAAGTTAGAGAGTAGAGTTTGGAAGTAGCTTCTAATGTAACTTAGACTAGGATAGTTTTGTGTGGACTTGACTTGATTGTATGAGTGTTCTAGCATCATAATTTTTCCTTTTGGGTAGGAGAGAGAGTTATTCATCCTCTTGGGAGACAATTCATGAGTGAATGCTTGAGGAGACATGCTGACAGGACCCTTCAAGGAGACCTACAACATCAAGGCATGGTTGTAAGTTTTACTTCAGTTCATATTAATACAAATCAATGGTTTATTTCCTATATCTTATGTCAAATTTCATATTGATATCTTGAAGTTCCTTGACCCTTTAAGTAGATCATTTTTTTCATATTTATTATGTTCATTGTTGTTCTGTGTATGTTGTTTCAAGTACAAAAGTGATTAGAAGAAGAGATAGAGTAGCAAAACGAGAACTTCATCAAATGAGGATTTGAAGGTAGGACTTCATGACATTAAATATCTAAGGTAATTTTCTTTGATATTGTTTTTGTTGTGACTAGACCTACTATAGGGCTAGAGGGATTGCCTCTATCCATAGAGGGAACTTACCTACTTCACAAGTTGGTGACTCTACTTGGGAGATGATGCTTCGTAGCCTTTAACGAGTTCAAAGTGATAAGACCGTGGCAATATTTTCATGTTTCAAGAGTCAGAAAAGAGCTTAAATATGACTCCAAAACTGACTTTTTCATGTGTTTACCGAGTCCAAAAAAGTATAAAATACAACTCATAAATCATCATCACCAGAGTATTTGAAACCTATTGCTACACAAAAAGCAAGAGTAAGATATGTTTTTGACATAAATATGCATAAAATATTCAAAAATAGACCTAAAGCCCTAATTTTCCAAAAAAAGGTTTATAAAAGGGCCAATTGGTAAAAAAACAATTTACTTTTCACTTTTACCTTGGAGTGAAGAAATTTCACCCTTGTACACTTGCAATTTTTGGAGATCGATTGGAGGAGATTCAGGAGCTCATTTGCAAATCCGTTTGTTCCAAGTAGATACCACATATTTTGTCCTACATTTTAGATAAAATGTATCTTCTTTTTCATGATTTTAACTATGATTTAGAAGAAAAAAATTTGATGGAAATGTTCGTAGTAGCTGTCGCGGGTTCCCAGCTCGGGACCGCAAAGAGGAAAAATTTCCAACGGTGGGAAAACAAGCTTGTCGTAGCTGTACACCAAATGGTCATGACAAGCTCACATTTTTTGAACAACGGATTCCAGCTCGTCACACCTGTTTTAGAAACAGGCACGACGAGCGCCGAGAACAAAAATTTCTCCATAGTTTAAGTAAATTCAAGTGAGTTTAAGTAAATTCAAGCGATTTCAAACAAAATCAGGGAACTTATTATTGAATTTCTGTGTTTTTACAGGAAGAAATCATGCTAATCAAATGGAAATAGCGAGAAAACAACAATGATGATGAGTTAGCTCTAGGAGATCCAAATTGCTTAGATGTGCTAAGGAATTGCGGGCTCTTAAAGTTCCTTATGGTGTCATGCCTAAGAGCATAGCCTGATCTACTCCAATACCTCATTGGAGCATGGGATCCAAATGAAGGGAGATTCAACATCCATGGACATGAACTAGAGATTGATGTCGTCAACATCTACTTTCTAATAGGACTATCATGGAGAGGAGAAAGAACCTGAATGATGGGGACTCACATCACGGGAGAGACCATGGACATGCTCATTGGAGGAATGTGTCCTGAGGCTCAAAAATAAAACAAAGGAGGCAAGCTAAAGATTTCAATAGTAGCTGACTTGTCACTACGAGTCCTCCTATCCACCATTACCAAGGCGGATAGTTCTTAGGCCCCTCATCCTAGAATGGCTCCCTATTTGTCAGAGATAGGAAGTGGTCATGGCTAGGCCACCACCATGGGAGCCATGGATTACCCACTGAGCTATGTTGATGCCTCGAGGAGGTGGCAGTCAACACATGTCATGGATACCAAATTTCTTTGAGTGGTTAGATTGCCAAATCGTTGTGGTGGAGGACTGACCATATGCCCGAACCAAATTCAGAGGTGATCTAGACCTATTACTCCCTCCTCGGGAACACTGGGATGAGAGAGGTAACAAACTCATTTTTTATTTTTAAAGTGTTTTGTAATTTTTTGTTTTTTTATATATGTCCTGATCATTACTTTTCAACCTTTTAGATGTTAGACTTGAAAGACTGAAAGGCATGTCTCCCATCACTTGGAGAGTCGAGAGGGAGTTCAAGATGCCCCCTCCTAGTGGAGACGTGGAGGATGAGATCTCCCGTGACCTAGAGGGTTTGATAGAGGGGATTCTAGATTATGCGAGATTCGAGGATGTCCCTCGGTAGTAGCAGTGACACACAACAGGGGTATCAAATAAGATCCACCGACTGTTGAGACCTGTTGTATGAACAATGGTATGCTACAGAGAGCATAACATAGATTAGACCCCTAGGTTTATTTTCTGCAATTTTGAGAGACATGTCATCTCATGATGTAATCTGAACACATCTTTTAGGCAATACGATGTGCAACACATGACATATATACATACTTATGTTCTGCTTTATCAACTTATTATGTCTCAATGTTTACTTTTACAAATTTCACAAATGTCTATCTAACACATGATTTGCATGAAGGATTGGAGATGGTATATGCACTACAAAAGTTTAGGCATTATTTGTTGGGTGGACACTTCAAAATGTATACAGATCACTCCGTGATGAAGTACCTGGTCAATAAGCATGTGTTGGAGGGTAAGATCTACCGATGGTTATTGTTGTTCCAAGAATATGGCTTTGAAGTGATTGTGAAGCCTGGAAGGCTGAATGCAGGGCCTGACCATTTGTCAAGAATTGAAATGGGTGAAAAACCAAATAGTTTGTAGGAAGGACTGTCAAATGCGCATTTGTGGTGTGTGTCGTGGATGAAAATTCTGCAAATATCATTTAGTTTTTAACCACGAAAACAACTCGGAAGGTTATTCCACTCAACAGAAGAAGGAACTAGTAATTCCCTCTCTAGATTGTTCAGTGATAGCAGGTCACTTGTATAACATGGGAAGAAATGAGATAATGTAAAGGTATGTTCTAGAGTTTAAATTTGTTAGTATCCTTGTTGAAGCACATGGAGGTGTTGCAAGAGGAAACTATGCAGGAAAAGCGACTGTGCATAATATTTTACGCACTAGGTTATGGTGGCCGACATTACACAAGGATTCTAAGGCATATTGCAAGGCTTGTTATGCTTTCCAAAGGACGGGGAAGCCTTCGTGGAGAGATGAATTACCTTTAAATCGCCAGGTTTCGCTACAGGTACTTGATAAATGGGTTGTTCATTTCATAGGTCCAATACAACCACCAGGTAAGAATATGGACACTGTATATCATTACTGTGACTGAGTATTTAACTAGATGGGCAGAAGCAAAAATAGTGAAGGATTGTACAGCTGCCACCACTGTGAATTTTTTTTTTCAATATGTCTTAACTTGGTTTGGATGCCTTGACATATTGATGAGTGATAGGGGTACACATTTATTGAATGAAATGATCAGCGTGATGCTTGAATAATTCCAAGTGTATCATCAAAAGAGCACTCCCTATCACCCACAGGTGAATGGAATGGTGGAAACATTTAACAAAATTTTGGAAAATGTGTTGAAAAAGGTCTACAATGTGCATAGGAATGACTGGGATATGTGCATCCCAATAGTGTTATGGGCATATAGAATGACCTACAAGAAGTTGACAGGCCAAACATCATTTAGGTTTGTTTATGGGATTGAAGCAGTGATTCATATGGAGTATATTATGCCAAGTTTATGTATTTCATCCCTGATAGAGATGGTGGATCACAAGGCCTTGGAGGAATGGCTCATGCAACTAATGGAGTTAGAAGAGGACCACTTTCTTGCAATATTTCATCAGCAAGTGGAAAAGGAACATGAGAAGGCATGGCACGATAGGAATATTAAGTTGCACACTTTTAAGATATATGATTTAGTGCTACTATATGACAGCGAGTTCACAAAATTTCCAGGGAAATTGCAAATGCACTGGTTGGAGCCATATGTTGTTAAGGAGTTCACGCATGGTAGTGCAACTCATCTTGCGAAGCTGAATGGGGAACCATTCCATGGAAAAGTGAATGGAAGTAGGCTAAAGTTGTATACAGAAAATCATGCCCCTGCACAATGACTACATGGTAGAATGCCACTCTTAGTAAACCACGCAGCTGTAAGGGATTGCGAGACTATAAACTACGATGCCTGACGAGAAAAGAAACATAGTAGGGAGGCTTGCGATGGAAGAGAGAAGTCCCACAGGTGATGCTACCCGAAGGAGGATGGTATCACGTAGAGGGGTCCAAAAGTAGTTGCTGGAGTCACTATTCATGATTTGATGGCAAAAATTTCGTTAAGAGGAGCGGGTAGGCACCATTTATGGAGAATCTATTTGAATTTTTTCTACCAAAGGAACATTTATGATCAAAAATTGGAGGGAATGGTCAAATTTGAATTCAAAACCTCCTATAAATTGGCCATGTTGGTCTATCGAAGAAAACTTTTCATTCTGAGAACTGTGTATGAGCCATATTGTTGTTGACGTATGAATCCTAAGGTGTAGGAGGACTTAATTTCTAGTCTGACATTCACAACGCTTCCTGAAATTAACCAAAGGATTTTTCTCGTGCAAATGTCTGCTCCAGTCAGTTCTGAGGAAATTGTTTCTCAGGCTGAGGGGCCTGAGGTTGTATCTATGGAAGTTATGCCCATTGTGCCTATGGTGCCGAGGTTGCCTAGGCTGAAGCAATTAGCTACAAAATAGAAGTAGAAGAAACATATGCCAGTGAGACATTTACCGAGAAAGAACCTAGAGGTTTAGCAGAAGGAAAAGAAGGATAAGCAACTAGAGAAACTTGTGGACCTCGAGGAAGAATAATTCCAAGGAGTAGAGGAATTAGATGCTGAGGAGGGTGAGCCTATCACACGACACCTGGAGTATATCCCTTTGTTGAAAGGAAAGATAAAAGTAACCAATGACCTTGATTCTAGGAAATTTATGGTCTCAACACTCTTATTACCAGAATAGGTTGAATTTTAAGGTGCAGCCTTAATACACATCCCGGTGCTGAAGATGGAAGATTGGGATATCGTGGACCACGAGAGATTCCCTAATTTGACTACCCTGAAATACATGAATAAAATCTATTATGAAGAGACTGGGATTACTGTTGGTGTCCAGGTATGAACCATTTATTCACCCTATTTTGACATTAATTTATTAATTCGGGTGTGTACCCTTTCAAGGCAACGCACAAGTTATATGCAGGGGCAAAAGCGCAATCTGTTCTGACCAAGGGTTCAGGGTTAAGATTCAAAACATTGCTATAAGATTAACTTAAATGCATAACTCTAGAAACAATTATAAAAGGTAAAGAACTATAACAACAAGCATAAACTAATGAATAACACACACACAAATACGCAGCACTTGATCAGAAGAGTGGCCTAGATCTCTGATCAGGGCTGCATTAGTCACAATGTATATTAGAACAAAAAAACGGGTGATACTTTATTACTTTGTAACAGGTGATTACAATATCAATGGGGGAATCCCCATTTAGAGGAACAATATGTCTTTTATGTTGGGTTGTGTTATATTCTTTCCACATAGTTAACAGGGGGTTTGAGGGGTACCCGTAACTCCAATTTATGGGGAAAATTTTGGTTTTGGACCCTATGTTAGGTTGGGCAGACCCACCTATGGTTTTGAGCATGATTTTCACACATGTTTTTTGGACGCGATGGTTTTCGGTCCATGGTATTGGATGCTTCAGCATGTATAAATATGTATTGTAACATTCAAAGGAATATAATGAAAAAGAAGCTGGTAGTCCCAGTTTTGGGATCCAATGGGAAATCTCTGTGTATACGTGTTTTATGTGTTATGCTCTCGCATTTTTATTTTTCCTGTGATTTAGAATTCGTATGCAGGTAATTTCTGTACGGGGTTAAAACCTACATTTGGTATC